>CAWVQL010000322.1:0-22339 GCA_963932265.1 Thymelicus lineola | reverse complement strand
AACTACATGGTGATTGGGGACTGTCAAATGAATTTGAAACTTAAAAGATCGACATTACATACGCAATGGATTTTAATACGCCTTCATAGAGTCCATATTACTGTGAGTTTACTATAACCTAAATACGAATTAGTTTTGTTTAAAATCTCTTATTTCCTAGTATTATCATTGACTAAAATTAATATGTGTAATTTATTAAGATAACATAATCAAATAAAGGTATTTTTATCAAGACACAAAAATGTTAAAGTCAGTACATTTCCCCATACTGAATGGGCATTCTCCTTTCTTACATTTTTGGCTCTTTTATTTACAGAGTTTAGTTACAGATGCTGGTCTATTACAGCCGTCCGCTTCTTTTTAGCCCGCAACATATCGCTGATGCCTTTGACTTTAGGTACTGATGTCTTTGAGTGACCACTTACCATAAAGTGGCTAGTCTGCTAATTTGTCGACTATGTATCTACACAAAAAAACCGAATAAGTGCGTATCAGGCCACGCGCAGTGTAGGGTTCCGAAGTAATAGGTAAATTTACCCCACAATATGGGGTACGAAACGAAAAAAAAATCAACCTCACGTTACCTGTAGGGTAGATACCCTGAAAAAAATACTTTTTCAATACTTATATTATTCTACGATTTTGGAATTTAAATAATATCCATACCAAATTATGGCTTTCTAGAACCATAGTTCTAGATCTCTCGGCGCTATGCCTCGGGCGTACAGACGGACGGACGGTCATGAAGAGACTATAAGGGTTCCAATTTTACTTCGGAACCCTAAAAAATGCGGGGATACATATCGCTCACCTAGTAATAGTAGCCGGATGACCGAGCTTTGCTCGGTTTAGTGTTACGTAACAACGTCATTTACTGAAGTAGCTTTAGTATTGCTACTTGCCAATAGATGTCATGAAGAGTATATTGTAGAAGTTTATCATTGCCTGAAAACACCGATAAAACGACATTTTCTAAAAATGAATCCTAACTAGATCGATTTATCGCCCCCGAAACCCCCTATATACTAAATTTCATGAAAATCATTGGAGCCGATTCCGAGATTCTAATTATATATATATATATATATATATATATATATATATACATATATACAAGAATTGCTCGTTTAAAGGTATTAGATAATGGGACATCTGCAAAAAATGCGAAATTGAGTTTATATGGTATACGTGTTTAAAAATGTTTAATCTACATTGTGGTAAATATGTATGAATGTCTATACTAGTAACCAAACCCATACAATCTGTAAAAACCCATAAATTAATTTTAAACATTTTTATAAAATTTTTGATCCTCGTTTCTGTAAAATATGATAAACGTAGATGTGTTATTGTATTACTGGGTGAGCGATATTTTATACGCCAATATTGTATCGTGTTTGTTATACTATGTAATCTATTATCATCATTGAATAAAACCATACAAAGTAATACAAACGCCCAGTTATTACCTAAATTCTTGTCACCAAAAATGTTGTCTGCCTCTGAAAAGTAGAAAGAAATAATTGAAACTTTATAGACATTACATCACAATTGATCAAAGAACTAAGTATTTTAAAGATTTTTGTTAACTTGATCATCATCCGGATTTAATAGTTTATTTTGTACTTAACAAATTCTTAAATTTGCGATTTCTATTAAGTTTTTGTGCACTATGATTATAAAAATCCTACGACTATCGTAAGTTGGTGAGATCTTTGACTAAAAACATAATTAACAGTGCTTTCTAAAAGTATTATAAATTTAACAGACTCTAAAAGTGTTTATTAAAATATTGTTGATAAACATTGAAGTATAATGTCATAGAACAGACATTTCGAACAAAATGTGTGTCCCGCCCGGGAGGTTCGATTTTCAAAATTGAGCCCCCGTTCTTCTTTCAAAATCGAACGAATCCATTGAAGCCACATCGCGCCAATTTATTGGGACATGCATTGCGTTCACGATATCGGTTCTATACTCCAGTAATAATATATTACTTCAATGTTGATAAAGCGTAATTTTAAAAGAAAAATGTGCAATGCAAAGTCATAAATGTCATAATGATTTCCAATTTCAATCAAGGATTTTGGTCGACTTTCGTCGACAGGAAAAACCACGGAATATAGAGACGAACGTGGAAGAACACTGGTATAATAAAATAAAAATCCTAAATTGAAAATTGTATACGCAGTAAAACATCGCTTTTATATTATTGGACTATTTTTAAGTAATTGATGTCCTCAATTAGGATAGGACCCGTGCTCTAGTGACCTGCTAATTTATGTTATTGTTATTATTAGTTTTATTGTTATTGCCAGAAAACTTAATGTTAGTCTTCTCTAATTTTAGACATTAAAATATGACATGATTAATTGTGAAACTTCATCATACAGGGAGTGTTGTTTATGATGAATCACGAAACACTCATATTTTAAATTATGTAGTTTCCAAACCTCTGCACTGTAACCCACCATATTATTAGGCTATTTTCCAGGTAATTTATTCTCCCCATTAATTATCCATCCAGCAGGAAAATCAAGATAATAATAATATAATATTTTAACCTAATGGTAGACCCGTACGAGACGAAAACCGAATACCCTCGCGTTATCTACTGAAAGTCTAGACGCCATTTATATTGTCTGCCGAGACGTTCCAATTTCAAACAAATCAAATCGTGTTCCTTTTAAATGTCATTTGTTTGTGGACTCGGCGCGTGCCCGCTAATGGAAAGCTTTACCGAGCGATTCCTTCTCAAAAAAATTGAGGACTGGCACGAAATAACGCTCTGTTACATTTTGAAACTTTGTAAAACTTATTTAGAGTCCATTTTAGCTAAGCAGTATTCCCTAAATACGTCCTTATAAAAGATATTCGCGTTAACGTTATCAGTCAGCATTATTTGCTCGGGGTTTTCGATGTTTCTTTTAACCTTTTATCGAGTTTCCAGAGTGTTTCGAATTAAAACATTAGTCGCGTGTTCCGATCGAGTTTAAAGTGTTCCTCGATAATGACAATCGCTGGACATCGATATTTCATGGTACCGGTGGAATGGTGTGTTGATAGTTTTCTATTATGAATTCAATCAGCATAAATAAGTTTTAATTTGACCGGCGGTGTTCTGAGCTCGGATTGTGGACAGTAAACGATAGTTCGTTTTTGTGGTTCCGAGATCAGTTGATTGTGAGTAATCTTTTTTGTTTATATTTAATTAAATATTGGATGGAATTAAACTTTGTATACCTAGATACCTACAGGTATAATACAATGTTTAATGTTTTAAAACAATTTTACAATCATATTTATTGTTTATTTTACTATTGGATAGAAATATTTAAATATTACCTACCGCCAATGTGGTAAAGTAACGTAACGCTCGAGGTAATTTGCGAATAAAGCTCACAAATAATTGTGTACTTATGTAACTATCGATGTTATTATTTTAAGAGCCAACTGATGATGATGCTCATCACTGGCTTGGCAGTGAACAGAAGAACCTTCGGACAAAACTCTTTTCAATTCACGCCAATCGTGACTTCAAATAAACCGTAATAAACCGATCATAAGAGTGATCTCAAGATTCGGTTTGAGTTGCTGAAAAATGTCAAATTATAATGACATGTAAAAATTAAATTTGTGAGATCTGAGTTTAAATCTAGTAATAATTTAAGATCTAAGCCTTCAATTTATTAATACGGGCCTATTCGGTGCGAAAAAATGTGCACACGACTTTTCCGCACCTAATGTCATTCCCATACATTTTGAAGGTGGAGTGAAAGGTAAAAGAAAAGAGGTTTGCATAGAGGCTCAGATAAGAAAGGAACACGGGCATAATGCGGGCATTATGTATATTATTATTTGCAACAGGCACCTACGTAGTAATTGTACCTACTCTAAAGTAGTAATTGTTGATCTTAAACTAAGTAACTTTAATTCGTCTTAATCAGCGGCTAATGTGTTTAGCTTTATGAGGCTTCCGACCTCTTCGATATGCTTACCCAAGTATAATTCTTGTCTTTTGACAAAAAATAACCGACTTCAAAGTTAGGGATAACTCAAAAACTACTCGTCACATCACGCTTAAATTTAAATGGAACCACATGACAACTACCAACTTTCGATTAAAAAAAGAATCATGAAAATCGGTTCACCCAGTTGAAAGTTCTGAGGTAGCAAACATAAAAAAATACAGTCGAATTGAATACCTCCTCTTTTTTTGAAGTCGGTTAAAAATAGATAACAGCTAGTCATAATATAACATTTCTTCAATTACCTTGTTGCTCTGAATCTTGGGCAAATGTAGTATAGGGTAAAAGCCGGATAGTTCCCCCACTTTTCAAATAAGCTCTATTATATGAAAATATGCAATTACTAAAAATAATGCAACATGTATATCAAAACATAGGTCTTTTATCTTTTATATTAGCCTATTTTTGTAAACATAATTAATATTGGTTTTGAGTAAATCGTGTTTTATTTGACCTCTCAAAAAGCGGATACTTGCTTACTGTGGCGGATACTAGACTAACGTTAAAAATGCTTCGGGGGATACTTGCCTCGTGCAAGGATAGAGGCCTCAATATGATTTTAGACAGAAACTATCAATTTAAGTATGTACTTGGTTTTTTTTATTTACTGAGATTCTTTATTAAGTAAAAATTACAATATAATAGAACGTAAAAAATTGTGTTGTTTTCTCATTTTAAACTATAAAAATAAAACAAAAATAGCCTGGAAACTTAAAAGTTAGGTAAGTTATTAGTAAAATTACTATTATTTATCACAAAGAGAACAATATGGCAATCTTTGGCAGTAGCATTATTTGACACCAGATGCTAGGCTTTTTTCACTTTTCAACATTTCGGATGTTGCAATAATGTTGGAATAAAATGTTCAGTCAGCCATTTATAAAAAAACATCTGAAGAAATATATGCCGATTTCTTTTGCATGTAAACTTTGGAACAAGGCGGAAGACCCTCAGAACTGGTTCGTTGATTCCTTTTTGTTTTTTTAATTCTTCGAACGCTAGTGCTAAACTATCTTCTGACCAGGTAATATGGCGCAGCATCACGCCTGATTTACACTTATACTTGCGAGGCATTTTGGTTAGATACCTAGAATAAACGCATGAAAAACTTACCTAAGTAGGTATTTATTAAAATAGGTTACAATAATAATAAATGCTAGGATTAGGATAGGAAGATAGGTGGGCATACACAGTAGACATAACAAATAACGTCGGTCCCGAATGGGATTCGCACTCTGGACCCCTCATTCGGCAGGTACACTATGTACCTGCAGTAGCGCTGGGCGAGAGAGCCAATAAGTTGGAGACAACATCAAAAGAAAATATTTGACTAGCTTGTTAAAGAATTTATAGTTATATTATTACTTTTGCAGATAATTTTCCCAAAGGCGACTATCCGCAAAAGTAAATGGGGCGACTATCCTTTTTGATACGGATACTTGCCCTTTACATTTTCTGAGTAAATAGTAAGAAATTAACAGTAAAACGTATTAAATACTATAATTTAAACTATAATGCATCCATAGAAACAAGAAGTCAACTAAAACCCAATCAGTATTAAAAAATATTCAATAGAAATTACATACCAAAATAATTTCGTCGCCCGTCAAAGTTTCGTCTTGGAAGATATTTGCTCTCACGGCTTACATGGCACTGAAGCCTGCGGGAGGGGCACTTCTTATTGTAGTAAAGTGTTAATGTCACCAACATCCCTAACATAGTGTATTCGAAACCGGGGCAAGTATCCCACTGAGGCAAGTATCCGGCTTTTACCCTATTTCAGGTTCCCCAAATCCTAAATTGGTTCACGAATATAATTTATACTCGTATGATTTGTTTTAAATTAATTTACTTTCCATTACAAACTTTAGGCTTAGACAAGGATATCTTTTTTATCCTTGGTATGGCATCCAAGGTATGGTTGTGCAATCTGTTATTTTGTTACTTGAAGAGTATGTCCTCCTGTTTACCATTAGCATAAAGCCCGTAGCCTGCAGAACGACCTTCCTTTTAGTATCTGATTTATAATAATAATATATAGTCACTAGAAAGGCAATAATTTCATAATTTTAATTTGTAATAATAATTATTCGAATGGTTACTTCATTTAACTGTATGTTTGACCTGTTAGTTTAACAGTTAATTATAAAAAAAAACTAGGAACAAAATGACGTCTTTGTTTATGTGGCAAGACTAGTGATTTGAATGTTTTAGGATTAAAACATTATGTAGCACGGAAATTAAATATTAACATGTTGAGAAAGTAACGAACAAAACAATTGAAATAAAAGCCTGTAACAAACGGGAATCGAGAAAAGAAAATAGCCAAAAACACAAACGTAAGAATTTAAAAAATTGACGAATGGTCAAATCGAACAATATTATAGCCTACAATCAAACTCTAAAACAGGATGAATACAATTAATTACAATCATGATCGAATTAATTTGCTTATAGTGATTAGAGAAATTTTATTATAGTTTTAAACAAACCGATACACTAGAGCGAGATCATCGTTTCTTACATGAAAAGTGAACAAAAAGCAACCATATTCTATTTACATTAAATCTTAAATTAGTATGCAACCCTATCCTGACTTCGTTTAAAATTTCATCGAACTCAATGAAGTTATAATCAGTTAACGATAAGGTTCAAATTGCAATGCAGCTTCCGAATAAGGTTCAGGTATAATCTCTATCAAAGGTACCGGTCTTATTAAGAGGTAGATAGCAATTTGTTAATATAAGATTATAAGTGGTGAAATATTTTATGTATGAATTATACTCCAAATTCATTGCGTTTAATTACACTAACTTGTAATTAAACAGAAGATAATTGATTTGATAACATGCAAACAATAATTTTGATATAAACGAAATTGAAACGTTACCAAGGCTATACCTAAGCTATATACTTAAGTATAGTTCTTAAGATTCGTTTGATGACAGTCAAAAAATATACAAAAGGTCAAATACGCATAGATACAGTCAAAGAATCAAAATGTTAACACTAAATCGCTAAACTCTTAAATTGACAATTCAATTTCTATTTGTAAGTTTTTTTGTTTGTTTTGTAAGTTTTGTAAGTTTTTCATAATAATTCGCGTTTCCATAATTTACGAGTTTGACAACTTGGTATTTGACATTTTGGTTGTATGATCTTTCGTGTATTTGATGTTTATGTTTATGGGAAATATTTCGTACAGACAATATACACGAAAGGATCACTTATTAAAGGAAACAAAATGGGCAATGCCATAATCAAAACCAAAAACACAATGTTTTTTTCCAAAAAATTTTCTTTATTTGAAAAGTACCTAATGCTTAATGCTTTTATTTCAATCAGTTAGTTTTGTAATAGTAAAATTGGATGCTGCCTCTGTAAATATTATTGTAAATATTACCACTTATTATTATTATTATTTACCATGAGAAACGGCCAATGAACATTGTTAATGATATTAAGGTACTTATCCTAAAAATATTAAATTTTTAAAAGATTTTTTACGATAAAAGATAAGCTTGTGGACAGATTAGTAAACTCAATAAATAAAATAGTAAAAACAGATATTATATAGTAGAATCATTTCTAACCAAATATAGTGAAATAATTTTCATATTTCACACAAATTACATATGTTTTTGTTTGATTTTGATATATTTTTATTATCAACACAAACTATTATACTAATTAGAGATGACTTTAATCTGACGCAACAACAATATTATTTATTACGTTATAAAATTCAAAAAGTAATGACAAATAACTTATCGATGCCGTAACGAGTGACGCCACCAAACAGAAATTAATTAAAAATAAACAGGAAATTCGATACAATTTCCCATACACAATCCATATGTTACCATTTATGATAACGAGACGTTTATGACTCGATTCGTTGAATATTTCGATATGAGCAGCGGCTCTCAATCTTTGCTGTCATGATATTAGTTTACCGCACCTTGATTAGTATTATTTAATCTTTTAGGTATTAATATCTATACATACATTTAATCATAATAATAATACATAATATGTTTTTTTTTTAAACATAAGCAATCGAATAAATCTAATTTCCAAAAACCTAATCTTATTTTCAGTCGAAATTAAGCTTATTAAGCAAATTTATAAAAAATAATTTGCGCAGTAAGCAAATTACGTGGATTCAGAGTAACTTAAGTAATAATAATAATTACTTGCAGAGTAACTTAAATAATAATTACTATACCAAAAATGTTAAATAATTTATATTTTTAGTTTACATACCTATTGGAAGATAGATACCTAATACTGAAAAATGTATTTACTGATAACTATAGATTTATATGACGTGTTAATTTAAGTTTATTCGTGTACATAAAAATTTTAAATAAATATATAAAAATCTTTGACTTGAGCGTTGAAGGTATATAAAATAATATAATTAAATAGATCGGACTAACTTACCAAGTGACGTCCGATCCTCAATTATGTGAAGTAATCTCGTCCTCATATTTTGTACTATGTAGTACGTGCTCTGTGCTACTTGCCGTCACAATGTTTAAAGATAAGCGCGTTCTTCATTCTCTGTGGTACGTCCCTAGCTCCATCTGTCCACCACTGGCAATGTCATTGTTTCAAAGCTCTACAACACAACTTTCAGAGAAGGGGTTAGAGTAGGCAATACAGATCATTATGAACGTTACTTGCGAAATACAAATTATTCTTCAAAGGATATCAGCAGTATGTAGGTATATTCTTTTAAGAATATTACCTGGGAAGGGTTGGGTCTAGGATGAGGACGAGATTACTTCACATAATTGAGGATCGGACGTCACTTGGTAAGTTAGTCCGATCTATTTAATTATGTTCCGTAATCTCGTCCTCATATTTTGTACTATGTAGATGTTCAAAGAAGAAAGTTGGGTTGATAATAATTCATTCATTAATAATTTCGTGATGATAATCACATACAATTAACAAATAATATTTATATTAAGTAAAGAAACATCCTCTTTTTATTGTATCATATATACCACAGTTTTTAAAAAACACGTAAAGAAATGATAATAATAACTGTTAAATTGTCAGTCTCATACTGTGTAGGTGTCTTTATGCAAAGAGCATACATTTTGAGTTAATTGATTGAGACCACCAATCATTGGTCTTTTATAAAATGAAGCAAATGTGGAGGAAAAGGTGAACTAAACGGCTGCTTTCCTTATAACCTCAATAGTCCACAATAATGCCGGCATACGAGGCTTTCGAAGTAAAGCATGTCTCTGGCCTGTAAATATGGAAGTGTCTAATCCACTATTAACCCGAACTTGTTTAATCTATCGGCTGATAGTTGCAGTGAGGTTGGTTGGTGCTGTTTCTTAACAGTTAGAATTAATGATTTACAATTTTGTCTCACATATTTTTGTAAGTGTAAATAATATAGTAGGATAGTTAGCCGGGCAGATATCTGTATTTTGTTTGAAAAACTGTAAAGGTAAATTATGTTGTATTTGATAAGAACCACAAGTTTTTCATTTTGAAAATTTGAAAATTTGAAAATTTTGATATTATATAATCAGAATTAACAGCAACATCCTTAATGCAGATAAAAGACAGCGTTAGTAAGGAGTGTACCTCTAAGCTAAGAGTCTAGAAATAGTCTAGAATCTACTATACTTGGATCCCATATACTCGTAATATCATATCGTATTATGCCGAGTTGAGGACCTTATTTTATTACGGAAATTGCTGACCTGATGGTATTCATTGAACTATATGAAACAACCTTCCAAAAGGATCCACATTGTAGCTCTGGCAGTGTGAAATTCATGCACCAAGAGCAGACCCGTATTGTTTCCTGATAATAAGGCTAACATTATATCCATTGAGAAAGCAGGGATTACTTTTCTTAAAAATGTTCTCCTGACTATATGGCTGCAATCAGAGTAAGGCTCTTATATGTATAACGCGTGCAAGTCTGTAGAAGGAGATAAGAATAAATTAGTTATATCGAGGTTTAAATCTTATTTTTTCAGATATAGCTATGGAGTTCCAAAGTGGATACCAGGGCTGTGAGGGCCACATAGAAACCACAACTTTTGTCTTGTCTCCTATAATTTGCTTCAGCACTCTTCTTATAAGCGTGAATAGTGGAAATGCATAAAAGAACATGTCATTCCATCTCAAGATGAATGTATCTATAGAATATGCTTCTGGGTCTGAGAACCATGTTATAATTGTAATCCCGACATTTGGTGTTATTCCTATCAGCAAAGAGGACCATCTGCGGTTCATCGAATCTGCTTAGTATACTTTTATTTTATTTATTTATTTATCTTTATTAGATACACCACTGACTTATCACTATGCATTGATAACTATTGTAAGTAAATTGTTACAATTGTTCCATCCAGTGTGATTTGTCATCTAAGGCGTATACAACTTTCATAATCAATGTCACTCAGTTGGCATTCGATTTCAGATTTTGAACGTCTGGATTCACTCTCTGTGATGGAGTTTTCTTTTGAGCTGATGTAAAATGCATACACCCATATGACGTGTCTTCTCTCATTCCACTGCCATAGCTCTCTCGCTAAGTTATTGATATGTGGAAACCTTGTAGCTTTCATTTTCTTAACGTATGCTATAGCAATTGTGTTATCTTTCCAAAGCAAAACCTCGCAGTAATTACTTTAGATGCAAACGCTTTTAAACATTTAAAAGCTGTTCCTAATTTTATTTGAAAAGATTCTCTTCTTCTATCCTGTGTCCGTGACTCCTCACCTTATTACAGACAAGTCCGCAATCTGCGAAGCATCTGAGGAAATCTGTAAACTAAAATTAAATTGTATAATTTTCCTGTTATTACTTTGGATGTGTGATGTCCACCATTCATTCAGATCTGATTGAATCCCTTTTGATAATATTATTGTTGCATTATAATTTCCATTATAATCTTTTAAAATCACTGTATTGTAGTTTTCCAGGGTTTTCGTATAGAAGATACCATATTCTATGGATTTACAAGCAACTACAAGAAGACCAAGTAATTGGGCAAATTCCAAAGTATAACAACTATGTTTTGATTATTATTATTACTATTATTATTTATTTTTATTTCATATCATCCATTAATATACATATTATAATAAAACTGTACTTTTAGTCTGCTTGTCTGGGCGTTTGTTCTGACCAATCTCAAGAACCGCGTTATAGTTAGGTGAAATTTTCACTGTTGTATTGCAGTAAGCTTGGATCACCATTCAGTGCCTGTTTTATTGCAATTGGTTCATAAATAATAAAAAAGTCATGTCAATTTAAAAAGTACCGTCCATACATTTATTTACTCAAGTGTGGTTACCAATAGGTTTACCGAAGTGAAGCAAGGGCGTTTAGTAGTTGTTAACAAATTCGATAACATGGTCCCTCTTCTAGGGAAGATGATATTAGATATGGAACATGGAATAAAATCTAGCATAAATCCTAGATAAAGACAACCCTGACTGAGTTTTAAAGAACTTTTTTGTGAGTTAATAATAAACCTTAGATTCCCCAGTAGTCAATGTATTCTGCACACAATCATCATAGGAGTCTGCAATACACAAAGTATCATAAAGGTGACATCAAATTGTATAAGTTTCTTAAGGTATCAACCTTCATGTCAAATTTGCCTCAGGATTATGAGGACAAAAATTGTCCCTGATTACCATGATTGTATAGAACCTAGTTCCAATAGCTGTCCTACTTCGAGAGCAAACAAACTATTTTCTATTTTAGAAAAAATATTGTACTGTGGACAAAACAGTTCACGTGGTCTTGCCTTTAAATAGCATTGTATAACCCCTTATACTGCCAATAATGGTTGGATTGGATGTAATATCACTTTTCACACCATTGGTTATAAAATAATCATAAGCCACCGCATTGTGTCTGAATCATGGTCGCTCTTGACCCCGATGTCGATGATGATGATACCTCAGTCACATAGGTGTTCAGACCAGGAAGAATTAGTGTCCTATGTGTAACCGATCATGGAATAAGTCAAATAACAGCCTTATTGAATCACTCAATACCTCAATGTGCTGTTTATTATTCGGTGACAGAATCATGTCATTGAAGCCTCCACACTGTAGAGATTGCTATAGATAGGACCACTTGTTGGTCACAGATTCTATTGTCACATTTGATACCACTGTCATTCATCACTGCCATAACTTCCCCATTTAAATTGGGTGGCACTAGAAGACATAAGTTCGAGAGAGGGTCGTGTTTCTTCAAAATGGTAGCTTTTAGGTCTGCATTGATGATCTACATCAGTGAGAATAGCTGACCAACGTGTAGCTATGCTCTCATATACATATATATAAGTATGTAGAATTACACGTAGTATGCTTACCATCCTGAGGAGCTCTTCGCCGTCTGCTGGCAGATAGCTATCGTTCTTTACCTGGTGTTGTTGTATTGGCGAGGTACCTGTTCTTCCGTAGTAGTCTGCCCCCTCCCCTCTCTTTCTGTCTGACTGCGTCTCTGTCAGTTTTGGAAGTCAGAGTCGATGATCGGCTGTGGATATTAGAATTGAAGGAAAGGAGCGGCGCCTGCTTCTATGATTTCTCGAGCATCGGCTTGATCGACTCCGATCATGAGGCGAACGGCTTCTGGTTGTGCGACTAGAGTCTGTTCCATCCTCGTCTCTCGTAAAAGCTCCATGAATCCCTTCTCGCCGCGTAACATGCGGCACCACTAGCTAACCTCTCGTGAAAGCATATGCGTGGTGTGCTACCTATTTTATAGGTGGTGACAATATCCTGTCGCGTTACATGCGGGACCACTAGCTAACCTCTCGTGAAAGCATGTGCGTGGTACCTACTTGTAATAGGTGGTCACAATATCTTATCGCGGAACACGCGGCACCACTACTAGCTAACCTCTCGTGAAAGCATGTGCGTGGTGTGGTACCTATTTTTATAGGTGGTGACAATATCCTGTCGCGTTACATGCGGGACCACTAGCTAACCTCTCGTGAAAGCATTTGCGTGGTACCTATTTGTTATAGGTGGTAACAATATCTTGGGGCGTTAAATGTGGCACCATTAGCTAACCCCTCGTGAAAGCCGAAATATGGTAGTTACCTATTTGTTATAGGCAGACACAACATCGTTCTCATGGTTAACCTCTCGTGAAAACTCCAGAGACTAGTGTGTGTGTAGGAGTTTTAATTGTGGGGGGTGTTGTACTGGCAGCCAACACATGCACATATGTCAGGTGTTTAGAATATTAATATATTCAAATAATGTCATAATAGAATGTGTTCTATTATGACAAGAAAGACTTCTATCTGAGACACGAACCGGGGTAGACATAATATGTAATGTTATTATAAACAATATTAATATAAAGTGTAATTATACAGTATTCACAATATAGAATAACATGAAGTGAGTGTGTTTTGAATAGCCCCTCTCCTCCAAAGTCCAGTCATATCAAAAAGAACCCTCCAACAGGTTATGGGCCCAGAATATTAAAAGATTAAAATTTATTGAAAAACCAGTGATTTACATAGCCTGAATTATAACCTTGGATACCAGTTGTTGATATACAAATAAGCATAGCAACCAGTGATGGATACTTAGAAGATAATGAAGTGATTAATGGGCTTCGTGAAGATGAAGTCAGAGAAGTTCGAGAAGGTGATAGTGGAGGAAATAATAGTAATGGAGTTAATGTAATTCGAGAAGGTGATATAGGAAGAAATGAAGAGAAGTTCGAGAAGGTGATATTGGAGGAAATAATAGTAATGGAGTTAATGTAATTCGAGAAGGTGATATTGGAGGAAATGATAGAAATGGAATTAATGAAGTTCGAGAAGATGTTTGTATAAGGAGAAATAATAGAGGAAGAAATGAAAATCGAGAAGAAAGAGAAAGAATTGTAGATATTCAAGAAACAGATATATTTGGTGAAACAAATGAAGATGAAACAATTGACAGCGGATCAAATGAAAATGGAACAAATGATAGCATTTTAACAAATGAAAATCTGGTGGAAAATTCGAGAAGTAATGAGGATATGGATGAAAGGGAAGCAATTAATTCAAAAGACAAGGAAAACTGGTCAATAGCTACAGAAATTTAATGTGAACAATGTGAGAGATTGCAGCTACCCGAGTATTTTGGTGGAGCAACATCCATCAGTCAAGGTAGATAAGAAAATTATTTCAAAAGTGAACTTATTGTGTTTCGGGGAAAATGGGTTGTTTTTTTTTTGTTAATATATAAGTTTTATAGGGGAATTTAAATGTTGTTTACAACAAAATATAACTAAAAAGAGACAAGAATTAATTCAATAATTAAGGGGGTGTTGATAATTTCAATAAATAAACAATTAAGGGGGTGAAGTAAGTGAATGTAATTGTTCATTGATTGAACATCATAAAAACAATAGTCACAAGAAGTCAATAGTATTTGATAGAAAGTATACTTACACGAGTTTTAAAATCCATATATGTCTCTTTTATAGTTTTGTTTTATTGTTGTTTTAATAGTTATTTGGAATTTTGTTTTGATATTTATAATAAAATAATCTCTGTTGATATTTGGATATAAGTGAAAAGAAAATTTGGGAAGTGAAAGATTGTAAGGGATAGTGAAAGGTTGTATGTTGTATGTGTTTTTCGAATTCAAGGGTTGAGTCTAAATTTGTGTGGAATTGTATTTAGTAGTTTATGGGTGTTGAGTTTGACTGGTTTGAGTATGAATGGCAATGGTGGATGGGATTGATGTTTTATTGATTTATTTAATTGAAGTTGACTTATTATTGAGTAGTTGGAGTAGTAGGTTTTAAGTGGACTTATCAGAGTTCATATTGTGAGTTGTCGAGAAGGAGTTTAAGGAGTTTAAATAAACTTATAGAAGTTTATGCTGTGAGTTGTCGAGAAGGAGTTTAAGGTATTTGAATAAACTTATGGAAGTTTATGATGTGAGTTGTCGAGAAGGAGTTTGAGGTATTTAAATAAACTTATAGAAGTTTATGTAGTGAGCAGTCGAGAAGGAGTTTAAGATTATTATAAGATATTTGTATGTATTGAGTGGTCGAGAAGAAGGTAATTTTAAATAAACTTTGTTTTATGTATGGAGTTGAGAAGGAGTTTAAGATGATTATAGTTATTGATGTTTTATGTGGCGAGTCAAGAAGTTAAGGTTCTTGACGTTATACAGGTGAATGAAAGTACATGTTTGGTCGAGTATGAGTTGGACAAGTGAGAAAGGGATTTATAGTAGTAACATTAAAGTTGGTATTCAGTTTGAAAGGTTGAATTGATAGTTGTTGGCTGAATTGAAATGGAGTTAGGTGGAAGTAATTGAATGTAAGTGGTTGTGAGATTTGAATGTATAATTAGGCATGTATGGAAGGTAATGTTAATTTATGAAAGTTAGGTTAGTGAGTTGTGTGGTTTTGGTTTAATGCATTAAATTATATACAGGGGGTTAAATGTGTGCATGTGTTGAGGGGGTGTGTAGGAGTTTTAATTGTGGGGGGTGTTGTACTGGCAGCCAACACATGCACATATGTCAGGTGTTTAGAATATTAATATATTCAAATAATGTCATAATAGAATGTGTTCTATTATGACAAGAAAGACTTCTATCTGAGACACGAACCGGGGTAGACATAATATGTAATGTTATTATAAACAATATTAATATAAAGTGTAATTATACAGTATTCACAATATAGAATAACATGAAGTGAGTGTGTTTTGAATAGCCCCTCTCCTCCAAAGTCCAGTCATATCAAAAAGAACCCTCCAACAGTGTGCAATAAAATTTGTCGAAGTAACATCAGGGGCAAAAATCTGCGTTTAATTAAGCTAATAGAAGTTATCAAAACATACCGCCGTTTCTAAGACGGGATCTATTCATGCGTTTTTCCAACTCTAGAATCCGTTGACTCAATTATTTTTCATTTTCTCTTTTCATATATTCCCATATTTAATTCAAATTAGGCGTACTATAATAACTGAAAAAGTACTGTAAAAGGACTGTAAAAACGATTATAAAATTCGAAAATAAAATGAAAATAAAATTTCGTGACAGCACGTTTTGCACAAAAAAGCACAATGACATTGCCAGTGGTGGACAGATGGAGCTAGGGACGTACCACAGAGAATGAAGAACGCGCTTATCTTTAAACATTGTGACGGCAAGTAGCACAGAGCACGTACTACATCTAATACCTTTAAACGAGCAATTCTTGTATATATATATATAATTGGAATCTCGGAATCGGCTCCAACGATTTTCATGAAATTTAGTATATGGGGGGTTTCGGGGGCGATAAATCTATCTAGCTAGGGTTCATTTTCAGAAAATGTCGTTTTATCGGTGTTTTCAGGCAATGATAAACTTCTACAATATACTCTTCCTGACATCTATTGGCAAGTAGCAATACTAAAGCTACTTCAGTAAATGGCGTTGTTAAGTAACACTAAACCGAGCAAAGCTCGGTCATCCGGGTACTAGTACAAAATATGAGGACGAGATTACGGAACATAATAATATGTAATTTCGAATTAAATACGATCCTAATTAAAGTACAGTTATAATTTGCAACAGCGTTATTGGCAGACGCCTGAAAATGCGTGAAAATAGCTAAAAATGCCTGAAAATACTTGTATGAAATGCTAACGAACTCTTTGAGAACTGCAGATCCCCACGATAGATATTATAGGGAATCGATTAATGTTATAAATGTGAAGTCGCTCGTCAGCTCGCCCGTTTCACTAATCAATGTATAGCATCGTAAAGTTGTAACTTTATGTCGTAAACATCAAAACGTTAATTTGGCAAAAGGTTTATGTGTAATGTTATTAGTTTTATTTTATAACAAGCTTTCTGTTATTAACTCTGATCACGCGTTTAGTAAAAGTATTAATGGTATTTAAAATTTAAGTATTTAACTTAAAATGTAAGCAATTATCTTAAACCTGAGGTATGCGTAGATTATTTTCTTTGTTAGGGAGAATATTTATTCTTCCTTGATTTTTGTTTACACAAATAAGTTAATGCTTGACCACAATTCCACCAGATGGTAAGTTGAGATGTGGTGTGTGATTACTAGCCAATTCACCCTGCTCGCTGGTCTAGTGGTCAATTAAAATTAAGTATTTTATAATAGTTAAATCTTAAATTTAGTATTTAAGCAAAAAAAAGCAAAGCAACAACCCATAATTGTCCCACTGCAGGGCTTGGGGTCTCCTCTCACAATGTGAGGGATATAGGCCATAGTCTACCACGCTGGCCAAGTGCGGATTGGTAGACTTCACACACCTTCGAGAACTTTATGGAGAACTCTCCGGTGTGCAGGTTTCCTCACGATGTTTTCCTTCACCGAAGCAAGTGATAATTAACTTCTAATACGCACATAATATTTAAAAATTAGAGGTGCGTGCCAGGATTTGAACTCGGGCCCCTTGGTTCGGGAGACCAATGTTCTAACCGCTAGGCTATCACTGCTATTTAGTATTTAATATTAAATAATTATCAAAAATTTTATTGAGCTTATCATTAAGTAGGTACTATAAGCGTCTAAGCGCTATTGGATCTGGTGATCGTATCATGTCACACAATTGATCTATTATATTTGGAAGTCTCCATTGGAAAATAGTATCTATAAACCATAGTTAGGCTTTAAAATCAATATAGGTAACTGTCCTATATTCTATCCAATACAAAATACTACACCCTATAACTATTTTATTAAAAAACATCAATAACCGTATGCTCGTTATAAGAGTATTAAATACAGCAAATAATAGTACTGTCACGTCGTAAAATAACTATGAAATAATAATCCGCGCAGCAATAGCAAATTGATTCAATATCGAACCTATTACACACACTGACACATAAACCGCCTCGTATTATAATAATTTAAATGAATACGTCTGGCTGTCGCGCCTTGCACAAAACGTCTTTATTCCCTCGCCTTATTTACGACTGGCAATAAACTCGTATACCTAAGGATCGGTGAATAAAAGTTAGGCAGAATAAGACTGTGTCTGAAACGCATGCACTAAAAACTCAAACATGGATAGTGAAGAACTTCGATTAAACTTATCGACTCTATCAAATAGACCTTAAATATTCATCAAAAGACATCAACGCCTCGTGTAAGAAAGTAAATCGATTCGGAAATAATAGCAATAAAATATCTAATCCCGGAATCGAAAACCATATCGAAATTTTCAATATGCCGCTAATCAAACGGTTATAGATAGCTTTTAAAGCTTTATGAGTAAATATTATGTTTCTAATTAAGCGAAGTCGTCTATGTCGATATCGACAGGTCAGTCACATCACTAGCGCTGCGGCGGTCGTAAAATGTTCCGATAAGCGCCATTATCATCACAAAGGACTCTTGTAATTGTTTGTCAAATAAATTCTAATAAAAAATTGATGTTTATTAAATATAATTTCTAAAATATCAGTAACTCCGGCTTGAATTCATGTATTTCTGATAGCCATAAACGAAGAGAGAAACAAAAATTATGCTCTTTAGAGCTTTTTTATGAACTCTCCATTGTGTTGTAAACCCAGCGCGTATATTACGAAATGGCTCATAAATTATTGAGTTAGGTTATTTTAAATTTAACGTCTTGTATTATTATTAAACAATTATCACATTTGGATAGTATGGAAGGTATTTTGGTTAATATTTTATTTTATTTTATGCTTTTTCTTACTTTACTTCGAATTTAAAAAAAAAAATTTCACTAATCGAAAGGCGTACTTAATTTACAAAGTGCCTACCATCGAGCACATCTGCCTATTTACTCGTAAATTAATTAATTAAATTAAGAAAAGGGATCTTCCTATTCTTATCATTCGTTATAATTACGTCGTTGTAATTGATAAATTGCACCATGATATTATAATAAATAATAATTATTAGTAATCAATAGCATACTTACATTAATTAAGTTAGTTCCTCACGCACGAGTATAATTGCATAATAAATTTTTAATTATTACAACATCATCCTTTACGACAATGCTAAACATGAATAATAAAATAATCGTTGTCCTAATCACACGTAAGGTAATAATTTAATAATGCTATTGGTACAGAATTACGCGGAATCACGTAAATTACGCAGACGCGCATCGTATCGACCGCTAAGGTCACGACGCGTAATTACGCACGTAGCGCATCCCTTCACCGGCCTCCGCAGGCTTGACTCATCTCAGATGTCTGGCTGTTATTTTTATTTGCTATAACCAGCGCAGCGTTGATTCCGAAAAGGTTTGAATTATGTGTTCGTATTATTGTTTCACGAAGTGCAGATGTGGTTGTTTATTATAATCAAGCGTTAGACCATGGAGGATAGAAGGATGGAGGTAGAAGGAAGGCCATTTCTGTGTATGAAATGTGTCCCTAAAAACGCGTCCAATTACGAAACGAACGGGTGGCGTTGCGATGCGGTCTACATTACATACATAATTATGTTCGAATGCATTCAGTTTTGCAGACACTAGTGCCATTCATTACAACAGCTTTGCTCATATTGTTCGTGGCCATTATTGGAACCTCTATTTGCAGTAAAGAGCTGGACACTTTTTCAACTTTCCCCTCATATGAGATGGCTCTCCTTCTACCTGTATACTCCATGCGTCAGACGCACGTCATACGTACCTACGCTATCGTCAATTGGGATGTTGACAAATTTTAGGATTAAATTTTATTTTATAGAACCTCAATATTCACGAAAAAATATTATAAAAATAATAATTTTCAATTTAAAAAGGAAAAATGGATAAATAAAAATCATTATCAAATTTCCCACCAAAAACGTCACGTGATTTCAATATCCGATATTCAGTACTATCTGTCTACTGAAGTTTGTTAAATTTCCATATAAAATAAGACAATGACGTCATATTCTCAAAATGACGTTTGAGATCACGTAACAGAGAGTACAATGTTGTAAATTAATTATATTTAATTTATTGTGATTGATTTCGATAAAAGAATCACAGGCCTTTAAATGTTACCACTAATACTTTGAACATAAATTGGATATTAATTTATAATGACCATTATCTATGTAAAAACACACAAAGCGTTTACTCATTACTAGTATTATTATTCATTATTATGTAATTTTACACGTTAACATTTTGTTTAAAATTCCTCGATATTGCACAAAATACCTACCAATAAAAATATTGAGTCACGGATTTTTATGAGTGTTATTCAATAAAACATGAAATAGGATAAAAATAAATTTATTAACTTGTTTTTATAAGTGCTTACAATAACTGGACGGTTTTAAACAGGCATAAATAAGTATTTTAGAAACTTATTCTATTATTTACAATTCGAATGCAAAAAAATAAGCACAAATCAAATGATACATTAATTATTTAAAAACAACAAGGAAAATCTTACAAGGAAGAATAGGAAATAGTTTTCTAGACTATTTAATACTTCAATTTATAGAACTATTTTATAAAAATAAAATATAAAATAATATCATATTAATTAATACCTTACAATTAATTTGTATGAACATTTTAAAACTACTCAAGTTATTTACAATACACCACAAACATGAAATTAAGTCAATAGTAATGCAGTAATAAAATACAGTAATCTGCTTCATTAAAATATTTACGAAAGCCGTACTAAGATGATATTTAATAGTCATGGGTATAAACCCCTGAATTAAATACAAAAGGGTATCAACACATCAAATCTGCTCTTTGTCTCAGTAACTCCAATCGTATTTCATGTTCCCTAGCGGCTAACCGCAAAGCAGCAATACTGGAAGTCCTTACATCCTCAGGTTGTGGTATGCTCTCACTTCCAGGCGAGATAGGTGGAGAAAGAGACGGCGATCGGGCAACTTCGGGCGACAATCGGGGATGTTCGGGCGAGAGTCGCGGTGGTTCGGGTGCGGTCAGATTAGCGAACAGAGAGTGGAAATGAGCGGGCGAGGTAGCGTATAGTGGAGCACCGAACAGCGGCGGACGCGATAGCGGTGGTAAGTATTGGGCGCCAAATAAAGGCGTGCTGGCATACCTGTTGAAGAAAAATAACATTTTAAAAGTTATGATTAGTAGTACCGAAATGTTGAGAGTTACAGCTTTTCAACTTAAAATTAATTTAAAAATATGTAAGATTTTTAAAAATCCATCATCAGTTTTTGCATTTTTTGTATATCCTAGTTATAAATTGTACCTATGGTTATTAGGTTTGAAATCGTAACGTAACCAGTAATTACCTACCATCTTGTTCATCAAGCTAATGCAATTAAATCATAATACGATATAATTATCCTATCATCAACATCGTATCGATCAAATTAATTCAAAATATTATATTTAATTATAAATGTTTTAACAACACGACGGATAGTTAACATTTAAGACACGTCAAGGTCCATATTAATTATAATAATTACAAATAACTATTAGGAAATAATAAATTGTTAGATAATTATGTACTATGAAATAGTAATAATGGTATTAATGAACAATTAAAATTAATATTACCAATACAATTCCTCCAAGGGGCCCTACCACCAGCGGGCTAGATTAAGTCGCGTCTTACGACACCCATACGTGGGTTTGGAGTTAGTATTCTCTTCTTCAATACGGTTAAAAATATACACTCGTCTATCAAAAGTAAAATCGTTTATTCATGTAGGTATCAGTTCACTTATGCACGAATGCATTATCTGCTTCTATTTACCTGAAGGAAGCCAGTGCGTTGTCAAACGGCTTCCGTAAGCCAAACCCGAGCTGCGACAAAGGGTGTGGCGGCACTGGTAGCGACGCGGGCGTGGGTAGGGGCTGCCCCGCGCTCAGGTACCCGCTGTAGGGATGCGCGTGTGGCCCCACTTTCTCCTGCTTCCGCCACTTTGCACGCCGGTTTTGGAACCATACCTTTAGGACAAAATAATTTAAATGTTATTTTTTATATGTATTTGAGGTTTTATTACGATAGCTGAATTGAAAATTTAAATATAGTCTGCTTTTATGTTTTTTACGTGAATGAGTTAGATATGAGTATAATTCATTAACCTTTAAAAGTTCCCAAATGTAATGGACGCTATCATCATTGAATACATTTTCAGAGGCGTCAGATATCAAACAGGATCTGGTAATTTTGATTATTAATCAATACTTCTAAATATATTGATATAACTATAACGTTTTTAATTGATTAATTAATGTTCATGATCTGGACACACATCAATCCCAAGACCGTTCTATAAAAGAGATCTTCCAAATATGGACCATAATATCCATGTCTAGTATAATTATTCACCTT
>CAWVQL010000321.1:0-17973 GCA_963932265.1 Thymelicus lineola | reverse complement strand
GCTTTAGTTCCGCCACAATCGAAACGAAGAAGGTAAATATAAAACCCAATAAAACTATATGGCCTAATCTCTATCCAATATTTTCTTAGAGTTCCGATGATTTTCCTCCTAGTATGCAAGAACGTGAGCATGTTAAGGATGTTCCTAGTCGTATCTTTAATTATTTTTATAAAAATATAGTAAGCTAATTAAAATAGTTATAATACCTAGTACTCTATAATTTACCTGAATATTAATATTAGAAAAATAACAGCAGATTAAATAAAGACTTCATTTGGTTATTTTTATTTGATAACGTTTTTATTTTCTCTGGTTCATATTGCTTCTTTGCAGCTAGTTGATCCACATTTTACGAGTAAATATCCAAATATTTGTATTCGATTTATTATTTTGTTCTTATTAACAGTATGTTAATAAATATTAAAAAGTTTAAAAGATGTCAACAATTTTTAACAAGTATAATTCTGTTACTGATGATTTAGGATATTATTCAAAGGCATGTCTATAGTACATTTACGGAGCTTCCACTCAAATGTTTCCACCTTGTGCTTTTATCGCAAGAGCGTTATTGTTACATTCGCTCTTATCTGCGAATTATTTAAGAGACGCTCTGTTCGCTATGAAATAAACACTCGGGCAAAGATAAAAATGCGGAAAATGTCTCCTTTGTGATGAGTACTCACCCGTGCCGAGATGTGGTTATGGTTTCTTTTGATTTTATTTTACTAGGTTATTGAAGAGGTAGTGGATAAATAGCCACCCTTAAACGGAAGTAACCAACTAAAATTATGGTGGTTTTGAAAGTGAATGATTACGGAGACTATGTTCACTGTAAGTAAAAGTATATAACATTATCTTTTTATTTATCTGATAGTCTCAAAAACTAATGTATTGATTCTGTTTCTTTTCATTATTATAAGCAGGTAATTTAGACGAAATTATTTGTATATCTGATATATCCGTATTTGAATATCTGATATACAAGTAATTTATTTTCGCATTTTTATCTTGTATTGTTCTTGTGAACATGTAAGGACATGACAATACCTATGGTATAATAGTAGGCTTACCAACAAACAAAATCAATAAACGACACAAAAAACGTGAGAAACAAAACTAGAATCAAAGGGGTACAATAATTTAATTGTTGATTTCACATTGACAGTCATATTTACAACAATAGTGTCCATTCTCACAAAGATTTACGTGATCCAATGATCGGATTATATTGACCACTGGTCAGCTGTCCGGACTAGGGGCTGTAAGACATCGGATGATCGCTTCATTTGCAATCTAATTCGCCGTCAATAGGATGTTTGTCATGGGAAAGGATTGTGGTCTATATACTATTAATATAACCTCAATTCGCACCCTGAGTGGAAAAAAAGCATAAGTCATCTTACGTTGAATTTTAGTTATTAATATGATTGGAAAGAGGGACAAAAGCTGCATATGCTCAATTTTTTTCAAATTTTCATCATTAATCTTGACGGTTTTGTGCAAGAAATCGTAATTTAATTCCTTTGACTGCTTACTGTTATTGCAACAGTGTTTTTACTCTCCTGTAAAATTGCAAATTTCATCTTATGACTTTTTCCATTGAAGGTGCGAATTCAGTGTTTTGGTTATTCTATTGCTTTGTCTAAATAAAACTAGGTCTAAATATTACTTGTTACTAATTTATATACTTTGAAGTATAATTTTATGGTTTGTTGCAGCTTATCTTCAAATTGTTGTATGGGAAAAGTGGAAATATTCTACTTTATAAATGGACCAAATATGCTTAAGAGCCATTTCGCGGTTAGACGCGCGGAATGAAGAATTTGATGTCAAAAATTAGTATCATAAAAAAGATATTAATGCTGGCAAATAAACTCATAAAATAGATCAATCCTTCATCTTGGATCTTCATTTACCGGAATTTTGAAAATATTAATTTGTTTCTGCGTAACTGTCAATCTAGCATAACTATTTTTCAGCAAAAGGACGACAGAGTCAATTTCATACACTGATTTTCTTTATTAAGTTTTATTAAATTGAGTAAAAAAAAATGTCTAGAGAACACTCATATATTATATTTTGCATTTATTACAAGGGATATACGATTACTATAATATTCGTTTCAAAATTAATTCAATAACATTACCAATTTTCATGGTTTATGCCATGACTTTACCATCGATTTTTGTATTCAATAAAGCGTATTTCCCATCAAAAATTTATGTAGTAATAAAATATGGTCTTTGTCGAATATGACACGTAATTTTTTTTTTATCTTACTGCAAAAAATAATTTATTAAAACGAATTTCCTTTACCATATAAAGATACGATCTGGCGCGAAATCAAATCAGTCGTGCGGCAGCACTCTTGGACGTCGGACCTATGTCAATTTTTGCTTTAGCCATCTAAGGAATAGATTTCGTAAAAGTAACGTAATTATATTGCCATTGAACAGTCTTGATCACGTGAGAATTTTTAGTTACAGTCAATTGTATTATTTTTAGTTTTCTATAATTTTCAGGGTTTTGTAGTCAAATCGGAATCATGTCTAGTCCGTTCGTTATTTCAACCGGCCGGCTAGCCCGTCCGGCCGTCCGTCCTTCCGTCCGTCCGTCTGTCCGTTCCGTATGATTTTTTCTTCGTCTACCCCTTAATGTGGGGTATCGTTGAAAAGGTCTTTCAAAAATATTATAGGTTTCAAAAGACCATTTTTCAATTCAGGGGTCCGTTTGCGTAATATTCTGCTTTAAACATCTTTGGTTTGAAGAAAACAATAGAAATTAAGTAACTATTTCTTTCCAATTTATGTAGTGTAAGTAGTAACGGAGAAAATCACGAACATACATATGTACAAAATATAACTATATCTATACTAATATATACTATTACTATTGTAATATTATAAAGCTGAAAAGTTTGTTTGTTTGTTTGGTTGAACGCGCTAATCTCAGGAACTACTGGTTTGAATTGAAAAATTCTTTTTGTATTGGATAGTTCATTTATCGAAGAAGGCTTTAGGCTATCGGATTTTTGGAAATTCAACCCCTATTGGGTTGGAAGTCACTGCTGTAATTTGAAATAAAACATTGTCCGTTTTTAGACATTAGTTACTGTTTACAGTATTTAGGTTTTTTGTTATATGTGTAAATTACATATTTACATAGAAAAAAAAAATAATTATAACTTGTATACACATACCCTTTATTTATACAACTTTTAGATCAATCTGTACTTTATAGAGTTCCGTACCCAAACGGTGTCAACGGGACCCTATTGCTAAGCCAAAATGTTGGAATGATAGAAGCTCCGACATTAGTCAGCTATAGTCACTTATTATTAGTCAAAGATAATACATTCGTTGTTTGGAAACTCTCGTGCACCCAAGTTCCGTCAACTCCCCAAAACTCACGTATCTCAAATACACAACACAAATACAAATCACCCTCTCATTTTTTCCCTTCACAACCCCTCGCCTCCCCCTATACCCCCCCCCCCCTCAGTTCTTCACCCAAAAGTGGAATTTTGCGTCGTGATAATCTGGGAGGCATCCGGGCAAATACCGCACTCATCAGGTAGGCGCAGATCGGCAGATCAGGATATCGGGATATAGATTTTTGGAAAACCGGAAATCCCGGATATCTCGGAGACGGTGCGTCCTAGACAAGTTTAGACGGAAATTTCAACCCCCTTTAGTGAACCCCCAAACCTTATTGCTAAATCTTACTGAACCCACTTTTACCCCCCCCCCCTCCCCAAATTTTCCTAAAATACCATATATCTCCTAAACGGTACGTCCTAGACGATTTCCGACTGAATTTCCATCCGCCCTGTGGAACTCATACTTGCAACATTACCCAATCTTATTGGGCCCAACCTTAACCCCCCCCCCCTCCCAAATTTTCCGAAAACTCCTTATATCTCCTAAACGGTGCGTCCTAGACGATTTCCGAAAGGATCGAGTAAAAGTTGTAGCCCATAAAAAGATTGACATTTTATGTGCCATACATTTTTCTTGTAGAGCAAGTGGTTTGGGAGGAAAGTGCGAATTTCGTTTCTCATAATTTATTATACTAGACTATTGTCAATATTTTGTTTTGTAAACCAACAGAAAACAATAAAGAATTCGTTTTTAACATTCAAAGAATAGTGTTCTGAATATCTTCTTTTTAAAGCTGTAATCATTTTTGTGTATGGATTGTATTTACCTTTATTTTTACGTTATCTTTTGTATCACGACGCGACATATTTTTATTTCCCAAAAGTTCAGAAAATCCCGGTTCTTTTATTTTGTTTCCCGGTTCTTTTATTTTGTTTCCTGGTTCTTTTGAAAAGTACCGTATTCCTTTGTAAATCCCGGGATTTTCGGTTCCGGGATTTCCCGGTTCTATACCCTCCGATTGATTTGAATTTAGGTATACTTATGTATTTCGACGCGCTGCGAATATCGCAGGCAAAATGGACGCATATTGCATTTTATAGATCACCTTGAAAAAACGTGATTTTTAATTTTTCACGTTGATTTGCCAAAATATTGATTTTTGCAATATGCATCTATTGGACATCTTTATTGTGATGTACCTAAGTAGGTACCTAAAATGTATTATGTAAATAAGTTACCGATAATGGTACTACTACATTGTACTCTTAATTGTTATATAAACTTATATTGTCACAAACCAGATACATGTATGTGGTCACAAAGTGTATAATTAAAATTATATGTTCATAATTTTTAAATTTTTACGTTTGAAAGTATCAAGAAGATTACTCGCACAGAACTGAGGTCAAGCGCGACGCGAGCCGCGCGAGGCAATATCACGCCGCGGAGCCGCTTCAAATACCTATAGTTTATCAACCGAGTTTTGCGAAATGGCTCTTAATGCATTTTTATATTGTAGTCTCAAACTACCATCTGTTTATTGACTTTCAAATGAGATGACTTTCATTTTGAGGCATATCGGTTGGATGGTTTCAGAGTCTATAAAGGACATCCCTTTAGACATTTTTTGTATTTTATTTATATAGATAGATAGAAGTGCTCTCCTTCAAGGCATTGCTTCGCTCTGTAATTGCTCTAGTGTTGCTGGAGCCCATATCATGACTGCCTACCATTAGATGGCATATACATATTATGCTCTTGGCGCTGATCAGCTTATAAATAATCTAAGCAACTACTTAACATACAAATATAATTCAGTTATGCTATTTACTACACTTATACATACACAACAGTTCGTTCGCATCTCTCTCAATTCAGCTAATAGCGATCTGACCAGTGGTCAATAATTGGATTTGCACCGATTCGGTCGTCCAATAACGAAGTTATAGGACATGAGAACGGAGAATTGAACCTATTCTCATAGATTTGGAGAATTCACTTTGAGGAAGTTGGCTTAAATCTTAATTGGGCTGTTCGTGTTTACATTAAGGAATACTTATAATCCTCCCTCAGTTCTCATATTATTATCGCTTCGGAAATTATGGCATGACAATTTCTTCGTTGCCGTGTCTTTTTTTATTTTTTACGAGAAATTTAAATTATTATCTTCATACCTAGAACATCCCCGTGTAATTAATGAAAAGTGAAGAGAAATCATAACTGAATATCCGTGTAGTATTAAATTTTTAAGACTATCGTGTTTAGACAAAAAATCACAGCTGGTTTTAGGTCACCTCTCGTAATGAAATGATTAAATAAAGGTACATATTGTCACCCACACCGGGCAATCATGGATAAGCAGAGACCTTGGAAATTGTTATGGAGATATCTTACGTGTGGAACCCACTTCCTCTCGATATTTTCCTTAACTAAAGCAAATGTTCATTAATGTTTAATATCCTCATAACAAAACATGAGGTGCGTGCTGGATTCATACTCAAACTCCTATGTATGAAAGTCCGCTTAACTAAACAACAAAAGTTGTAGGACTTTTAAGTTTAAGTAAGGTTAATAATCATCAGAACTAGATATATTTTCTTTTAGATATCAAAAACCCCATTCACAAGAATCGGCTACTTATACTATCTTCTCCATTATCAGACCTTATAGATGCGATAGATGTTTTTTAATAAAACGAGCTGAACACGTTTAATCCCCAAGCAGTCGTAAATGTTTACGAGCAAGACTCGGTGTGGTGCGAACGCGTCCTTATGACGCCTAGGACAGTGTCGACTATGGTTAGGTTTGAGGTATAACGAGGAGAACATATGTATATAAATTGTTGGTCCTTCGAGTCTGCAGGGTTGATTGAAATGAAGAAAATTACGAGAACCATTAAAATTATTAAATCAATAAAAATACTGAAGTGATTATTCAAATCTTAATTTTCTATGATAGATACAGATAATAAATAAATTTTTCTCAATAATATTTAATCAATAGTTGAGATTTGAATACACAAGTAAGTGATAAAAGTAAGAAAATTTGAGGAGCAGTGATTGTAAAAGTATATTTTGGTCATTTTAAATCTTAAATCGTATGAAGTTTGTAAAGGCCTTAGAATATAGGATAGAATAAGGCACCCAATTACAAGGCGACGAAATTTTTCTTCAAATATAAGTTATCATCATCCAAGTATGTCTTTATCCGTCACATCTCCCGCTGTATCTTCAACATTGCGTCACTCCCCGTCTTGTCTTCAATATCGCCACTTATTGTATTCTGTATTATTTACCCACTTTTACGATCGTATCTCTCATATTTTTGAGTGAGTCCAAACTACTTAAATTTTTACGTCCCATTTTCCACGTCAATACTGTTTATTGGTTTTTATTTGCGGATGTAAAAGATTGCTTTTCTCTTTTAATTGGATAATATTTTAGTAAGTTTTTTTTTTCGTTTTCTTAGGTACCTAATAATCCTCACTTATTCTTCTTCACTGTCGAAAGATTAAGAGGTAGGTTAATAATTTTATCTGACTGAATACCTTGTCTTCCAGCGATAATTATCGTAAAGTATTTCAATACTAATCGACTTTAAAACTTTAAATAAGTCTCTTTAGTTAGTCAAAAATTACTTACTAGAGAAGAATGGTCATTTTTCACTGGACAATGTATAGAAATGCAATAAACCTTAAAATATAGCTATTTGAATTGTGTATTAATTACACTAATCATAATGATAAAAGGCAGAAAAAAGAGTTTTCAATAGTTCTTTAAGCTATTCTAAGTCAAGGGTAAAAGTGTTATTATGTTTTGAAAGCATCTCAAATTCTTTTTTTTTTATATCATTCCAATATAGATATTGCTACTTGACTTAATTCATCTCTGTTTCTGAGTTTTATAGATTATTTTATAATACATTTATTTTAATCAGTAAGCATTTCTTTATTATTTTTTGTATAATACAGATAAATAAAAATAACATAATAAATAAATTAATCAATCATGCATTATGTAATTTAGATCGCACGACTGAAACGGATTTTTTTGACATTTGACAGTTCTGATATTGGAAATTTCATTGCTATTGGCTTCGTTGTTGTTGTTTTTGTTGTTGTTGTTGTTGTTTGTTATGTCTAAGTAGTGACGTGACGTAAAGACAGTTGGTTTCAAGGAATTCACAAAGTAAAAAAATTTGTTCTAGACCATAGCTAGGTAAGTATTTCTATTATTGACTAAATTGTTTAAAGAATTTATTCTCATAAAGACAATCAGTCATTTACATGAGAACTTAATCTAGCATGTTGTAAATTTAAAACAGTCGTTCGTAATATTTTTATAACAAATAAACACTCAGTAAGCCGTTATACATAAATAAATCCTTAAACATAAATTCGAGCGATAATATTTTGTTCTCTCACAATTATTTCTTTATTGCTTAACGTATTCTTTATTGGTAACGGAAAATCCTGACCTACAAAGTAAAATTAATATTTTTGGCGTATAAACCGCAAAAACGACTATATTATGATATTATTTTAAATAGTTATGTAGTATTTCTGCTATGTCTTATACCTATACATAAACTTTCATTATCGAGATTTTAAATGTGGGAAGTGAGCATTGTTCTGTACATTTAATTAATATTCAAATATTATGCATCTGGATATAACTATGGTTCAAAATATAAAATTTTTCGTTACTCTAAAAATATTATTGTCCGTTTAAATAGTAACTTTACACCAAAAATAAGTTCTATATCACATGAGAACCATCATTGTATTATCATCACACCATTTATCAAGTACAGTCAACTTCAATAAACATTACAATTGTTCGTCATTATCGGATTATATGTTTTGACAAACCATTAGGTTCGATGTTTGAAAAGATTTGACAGTTACAATCCATCGATGGAGTGGTATTGACACTTGCATTTTACAGTTGATGTCATCTTTATGGTGTTTAATGGTATTTAATATAGTAGTTTTGAGTTTAATGTTATATTATAATATTATTTTATCAATGTCAGAGGTGTCTTTTATACTAATACTTAACTATACAATGAATTTATAGTAATTAAAATTAAGATTTAAAAAAGCGTGTGTTTCAGTTTTTTTTATAATAATTAAATGTAACATCAGCTGCCTTAAGAGCTATCTCATAAGCCGGCTTAATTTTATTTAAAAAAGTCATTAAATTTAATCAAGACGTTTAAATGCAAAATAATTTGTTCGTCAACAGTCTGCTAACCCCCATATAAAATTAATATAGAAACTCTATTTAATCGCAACCAAAGGCCTATTATTTAATTATCATCTGACTATTACATATCCAAACTAGACGAGGACAAATTAAGCTATAATGAAAATGATGCACAAACAGATAAATACCCACATCACGACAAAAACGTCATGTAAACGTCATATTAGTAACGATGTAAAGATTGTCCTGCCAATTAATTAATGTTAATTACTTAACCCTTTCGTGTAGGGTACAAGCTAGTGTAATTATCTAGTAATCTGGTTGGGGACAAATTATAATTCCTAGTAATGCGTTGTATTTAATAGCGATTTAGGATATTTTTATTAAAAAACTTGATAAAGGTGATTAAAAATATAAATATGTACAATAGTTTGTTTTTGTTTTGATTTTTAAAGTTTATACAAAAAGGTGATCTCATCAATTTACATTTCAAGTTTTGGGGCAATATAAATTTCACCAAATACGATTATTATTTTTCAGAGTAACTTTTTACGGTCGAAAAAATGTTCAAAATCTCATAATTAGTTGGATATTTAAACATGTTTTTACACTGTATGGTCATTTTAGCCCTGTAATATTTTTTTTATCCTTTAGGCCACGTTGGGGGCCTTCGAGAAGCATAATAACTTTTTTTATACCTACTAATTCCTTATAACTCTGTATTGAAGCAGTGCGTGTTATTTTCAATATTTTCTCAATCATAAGTAGACCATGAAGCCTGAAGTGACGCTATAATTATAACGTCACTTCAGGAATAATTAAAGTTACAAATTAAAATTATAAAGGTAATTTGATTTGGCCAGTTTGATTTATTTTCATACAAGTGCATTGATAGCCATTGTTAACCCAAAATGAGGTGTGACGGAAGTTCGGCGCTCAAATGACCCCAGAAATTCACGGACAATGTATTTTTAAGAACGCTTCAAAGTGTAAATGTCATAAAATTCGTTCCGGGGTCCTAACGAGGGGTCAATTTTGAGGGCTATTTGGATGAATAGACGAACTTTGTGTTGACCTTCGCAGGATAAAATTGCGTTCTTCACTATTAAAGTTACATCGATCGAATTTACGTCTTCTCATTGATTATGAACCATAATTATTTCAATTTTACGAATATTACTCTCATAAAATTATTAAAATGTTTTTTTAATATTCTTATTTTTTAAATGAGGGGTATTATAAGTTTGACGTGTCTATGTATCTATTTATCTGTATATCCTTCTGTGGCACCATAGCTCCCAAACGGATAAACCGATTTTGATCTAGTTTTTTGTGTGAAAGGTGACTTAACCGAGAGTATTCTTAACTATGTTTTGTGTAAATCAAACTGTCGGGGATTTTTAAATTTTAATTTAAGATTATTTATGAAACTCGATGACAAAGAAGCTAACGATCCACCTGATGGTAAGTGGCCACTATTGCCCATGGACATCAGTAACATAAAAGCATCACCAAAATGCTAAGAAAGAAAAAGAGAAAGAAAGAAAGAAGATACTGGTTCACAAACCCCCAACCGGAATCGACCAGTACAAACTAAGCCGCCTCAGTACGGTGTAAAGTGACTTTTGTGTTTTTTTATAGAAATACCCGCTAAACAAGCTAACGATCCACTTGATGGTAAAGGGCTATCGTCGCCCATGGACGTCACCAACACTAAAGGCATCACTGATGCATTGTCGGCCAAGGAAGAGAGAAGAAAAAGCAAGAAAAAACTGGCTGTCAAGCTCCCAGACACCAATCTGGCATGGGATTGGGGTTAGTATTCTAAGCCGCCCCAATACGGTTAAATTACTAAGACTGTTCCGCTTAGAAATACACATTCTTGTGTTTGTGTAAAGTGCAAGAAATAATAATGTTAATATTCCCACAATATTAAACGTTTTAAAGAAAATAACAGGGGCGTTGCCGTTATAAATTAATTTTACCTTTCAAATTTATCCATAACACTATTCATTATTTATTATTCGAATTAACTCAACCGTAATCTTCTTACCACAAACAATCAGGAAGAAAAAATAAGCAAACAATCAATCAAAAAAATACAATTACAATCAAAAATAAAAAAAGAATGTTACGTGACAATTGGAAGAAAGATAAATGCGTTTTCGATGTTATTATTGAAATAGAAAGGGGTTAAGTCAGATGCAATGACGCTAATGTGTTTAACACTCCACTGCTCGGGTTGAGGGGAAACGTAAAAAGATAAAACAATTTTTTTGCGTAAATCGAATTTTGACGCAAGGATATTAGTAGATATTGGAGTGACCGAAGGGAAACAAAATTATTGAGTGCGGAACCGTTAAAGTGTTTATCGGATTACTGAGACGAATGGTTTTCTGGGTAAGTGTATTACGTTTGCGCTGTTTGCCATGATTTTCCCGTTTTTTGCGTATAAGTAACGCGACTTATTTTTATATTTTACTAGCTGTTGCCCGCAGCTTCGCATGCGAAAATGATGTATAATATTGCAACTATAAATTGAGATGTAAGTTTCCAGGTTCGGTTCTTCCTTCCCCAGTACATTGTACGAAGTACAGTTTTGAGGGTCTTTTTATGTGTGTATCCATAACACTTGCAAAAAAGTTATCATCAGTGATATGTGTAACCTTTTTTATCTAAAGCTTATTCTAAAGATGCCTTACTAAAAAGTTATTTGAATTTTATTCAATATTAGATAATAATATGTTATAAGCAAAAATAAATACGATTTCATTGTCAATAAAGTTGTAAATTATTTTGAAAGATTCACTTTTACATTTTATTATATTTTGCGAAGATCGTAGTTTAAGACTAAAATAAAACCTATTAGATGGGGCTATATTTATACACCAAATATTATATTTATTAGTATATAATTATTAAAAAAATATATTAAAAATCGCACTATAACATACCAGTGTTAAAAAATAATCCTTACCCCCCTGTATTAAGGATAAATTTTAAGGTTATAACTCTATTCAAATGTTTGTCTAAATTGTGAGCCAAGTGGGTGGTACTGCGATAAATTTTAAATCCATTAGTCGTTGTATGCAAGTACACATGTTCGGGGTTCAACACACTCCATTTAACATTACGAGGTTTAAATTCGGTGAATTGTTACCTTTACTATTGGTAACAGTACTCTACCTCTTGAGTAATAGATTTTTTTACAATACGCTTCTCAACTTTTGACTTTTGTATAAGATTTTTGAAGTGATTGCTCACTTAGGAGGTTAGAAATTTTATAGGTCGCCAATGCATCAAAGGCGTTTAATTGAACTTGTAGAACCTAAAAACTGTTCTTACACATATACAAACTGAATTGAAAACAAAACAATCTTAACTTTGCCTTAAGCTTTAACTTAATCTTAAGATTGAGTTTAATACAATATATTTAAGTACAATTAATTATACTGGAATATATTTAATCTTAAATTCTTCTCATGGTTTGCTCATTGAAAAATGTTTTACCCTAAATTTACAGCGTATTATATAACACAAGCTCAAGAGTATAAAAATCGTATTCCATTTTATATAATAATATTTCACGTCAATATGTCTTTGCGTCTGGTTGAAGTTAATTCGCCGGAACTAATCGTAAAGTTTTACGATAACGTCTATTGACTTCCGGATGCGTATACGGAAAGGGTTGATTTGACTTATTTATTTACAGTGACAACGCCCTCTGCGTTTAAGATTTCCTGTTTAGAAATACGTTTTCAATAATGTGCAGTGCTAAGATTGGCAAATTAAAAAAAATCTTTGTAAAACTTAGTATAAAATTGAGGCCCAGATTTTGAACTAGAAATAGCAAGTTAATAAATAACTAAGTTGTTGAAATAAGGATTTGAATTTAAATGTAGGTATACGTTTTTATAAAATATCCATTCGATTTTTCTAATGTATAATAGATACAGATAATTATAATATTATGCACATTAGAAAATATACTATTTATATCAATTGTATCAAGAGTTTCGGGTTCGATTCTTGGTGTAGGATTGAACTGTTTTTTTGTGAGACAATAAGAATAAAAAACAATACAAATAGACAGAAGATTTTCGTAACTTAGTTAAGCAACAAAGTCATATAATCGCTAGTTTCGTAGTGTTATTTTATATTACTCGTGTGTCATTGACCAAGAGCCCTGGAAGATTTAATAGCACTAGTACATCAACATGACAAAAGGTGGCGGTATTGTATACGGAAGCATGGCAGTAAACTTTTATACTACCGGTTGCACGAGAAGGGTTATTCGTATAGTAATTTAGTTATATATTCGCGATAAAATACCATCTAGGTGAGCAAGGGATATAATAATAACATTTAAAATAAGGTTTTATAAAATGGTATAAGTATAGTAATTTAGTTTTACATAATATATTGGCGATAAAATACAATCTAGGTAAACGAGGGATATTTTTTTTTAAAAATATATTATTTTTTAAGTTCATAAAATCTTTGATTATATTAATAAATGGTTTCATTAATTTATATAGAATAAAATAATGTCAAAAAAGTGTGGCGATAAAATAATAAAATAACACAGAATTAGAGGAATATTTTTTTCAGTAACAGCAGCTTTGTCTTACTTCTTATGTCACATTAAAATATATTGGATTTGAAACATAAATTACTATAAACATTAAATTATTAAGCAATAATATAGTCACGGACTGACATCAAAAATATTTGTCCTACAGGAATATACAGCAAGACTAGATCAGACAAACATCCCTTTCATTTCCTTATCAATTGCAGATGGAACTAGTTCCGATACAAAGTCTAACCCTGTGCGGAATACGGATACATTGCCGATATTGGGAGAAACACGGGGGTAACTTCACACAGAAATTGACCAGGGCTTATGTTCGGAAGTTATCATGAATTAAATTGACTAGATGTGCCAGTTAACAGTCTTTATATGGAGCGGGATTTGGTAATGATTAGCTTTACAAAGTCATGCATGGCATGAGGAGCACAATAATGTAAGACATCCGTAACATCCACGACCCGAAAACGAAATTTTATATGTTCATAAATATTATAATCTACTTGCTTCCGGGTATAAAAAATGAGACGCTTCGCTTCGTAGGCAAGTACTTTCAGCTAAGTGCGGTGGTCAAAATTACGTAATTACAATGTAATTTTTTACGTACATATAATGTTATTTTCATATGTAGCGAAATCAAGTACGTATGAATTTGTAAGCTCATCAAATACATTATTTTAATGTCAATCTTGAGTTAAGTAGGAGTGGAGTTGACTGTGACTTGGTGACACAAACATCCTATACCTACTAATGTTAAAAATATGATTTTTTTCAAAACTGTTTGTTGCTGATTTTACGCAAAAAATACTGAACGGATATTTATGAAATTTATAAGATATATGTATAGTACTTATTATCATGTGCGCCATGTGTGTCCATATCCGCTAGTTTACTTACCTATTCTATCAATTCTTGCTCTACAGACAGTGCGATTTGCATGGCCGTCAGGTCAGGATTAGTATCGGAGATCAGGCCAAGCCTCCGGGCTTCCGTTTGCGTTACGCACTAATAAGGCGGGACTGTCTGTTTGTTAAGCTATCTGTCGTAATTATGTATGCGTATGTAAGGAGAGTCTGTATAGTTTATTTTGAACAGTAACATTGCTTAGTAATCGTTCTTATGAAGAGGGAGGCATAAGTTATGCTAAATTTAAAATCTTATTATACATATGTGTATCTATACCAGGAAGCGAAGGACCGATAACCGTTGGGGAAGAAAGGTCCTCGAATGGCGCCCGCGTCTCGGAAAGCGAAGTATAGGACGCCCCCCGACAAGATGGACCGACGACCTGAAGAAGACAGCGGGCATCCGCTGGATTCAGAAGGCTCAGGACCGGTCAGAGTGGCGCAAGTTAGGGGAGGCCTATGTCCAGCAGTGGACCTCCAAGGGCTGATGGATGGATGGATGGATGGATGGTATCTATACCAATATTATAAAGAGAGAAAAGGATTTACTCTGAGAACAACTTAGTGAAGAAAACTATAGGAAGATATAGTCCGCTTATAATTATTAACACGTAAATAAGTAATAATAAAGAATTAAGTTGTATAGTGCAATATCATTGACTAGGAAATCGCCCTCGCTTCGCTTCGGGAAAAATATAAAAATATATTTATAATATAGCCTATGTCACCCGGGGATAGTGTAGCTTCCCAACAGTGAAAGAATTTTTCAAATCGCTTCGGTTGTTTTGGAGCCTATTCAATGCAAACAATCAAATCTTTCCTCTTTATAATATTAGTAAAGATATGCGATTCTCATATCCAGCCTTGCTGCTTTATCAATATTTATAATTTTGATTACTACACTCGTAACAACAACAAAAAACTACTAACAACAAATTGTCCATAAATTACATCGGGTTAAGTACATGAAATATCAAATTATTCACATCTATTCAACATCAGTTGTCACGCTCAACCCGTAAACAGTCAAGTTGGTCTAGTGTGTCCTCAAAGACAATATTTGTTGAGGACGCGCCCTTCCCTCTCATCGTGCCCTTAAACGTTGAGGGCCCAACACGTGTCTAATAATACGTGGGAAATAGTATTGAAATACGATAATTTGTGAATACTTGAAACGACGTGTGAATCTTTGGAAAGACGTTTGACAATGTCATTTGAGTGGAAATAATAATGGGCTTTGAATAGCGGCGCTGGTTCTTCACCGATTGGTGTTTGTTTTATTTTATTTCATGCAATCCATTATTTAAAAAAAGAAAATGTGTGCAATTCACACGTGGTAGAAGTGAAACTTTCCAAAATTTTGGTTTCAAAATAATGAGATGAAAAAGCAATAAACCGAATCTTAAAGCAATAAATCGAAGCGCCATCTATGAATACAACTTAGCACTTTTTAAAAATCTATCTAGCAATAAAACGAATGTTCTATCTTACTCCTCACGCCATCTATGAATACAACTTAGCATTTTTACTGTCTGTATAATCGGTTGGTCGATCGACAGAATGAAAGAATTAAATTCTTATTTATTGTTGATAAATTCTTTGAAAATATTTAAAAGAGCATTTGAAAGTATTTAAAAACAGTATAAAAATAAAACTAAAAAAAATAAAACTAAAAAAAAAATACTGAGAGACGCGAACCTGTGCATCAGGTATTGTGTATCTACATCCTGACCATTGAGCTACGGAGGAGTTAAGTTGAAAGTCGAAATTAGCGGTTATATTATCTTACCTGTCGTTGCATCCGGTTTCAAATCACTAACGATTCTAAAGAAGTTTCACTTCAAAAAAAGTTAATCATTGAGATGATGATATGACGACCTGGTTTCTAAGTAGTTGGTGACATGTAAAGCAAGAGGTTTACAGACAATCCTTGTTTTCGGGTCAACAAAGTTAACTTTATAAAGGCACCAGTGCCAAAGGGAATGATTTGTGGATGTTAGTGTGTGTGAACGTTTTCTAAGATATTGTTACGGATTCACTATGTCTGAAAAATATTATAATACATAGGTTAACCATGTGTCCGTTTGCATGAACTTCTCTCTCACCAGATTTAAACATATAAAAAGATCTAATTAAATGTGTTCAAAATAAAATGTATGTGTTATTCATCACAATATTTCGGAGGAGCATTAATATTTCGTGTAAACAGCTTCGAACCTACTCACTAATCGACGTAACCTCACAAACATCTAATGAATACGTGCTCAACTCCCTTGTTAACGTCCACTACACCAAATCTGGACAATACGATACCAATAATCCCGCTCCCTATTGATTATAATTGACATATTTCATACTTCAGCGGCAATTTGTCGAATATTTTCTGAATGGTCACGTGGCTGCTGTGTTTGTTTTGATGTCCAGGGGCCTCGTCGACCATCCGCGCTCATTAGAGGGTTATCCCTGCATTGTTAGTGGTCAGTAGATTTAATTGTTATCGATATAATGAGATATTTATATATTATTTATTTGTTTGGTATTTATAATAGTAACAGTTTATATATCAAAAGACACTTTTAGCGGCCGTTCTGGGATTTGTGGATATTATTATTATTATTATTTGTGATTTTAGGAAAGCTACCCCAATTGCGACCAGGTTTAATCTACTGTAGTCGTACCCGTTTTGGAGTTAGATCCAGTCACCAAGTCCCACGACGGGCGAGCCGTATTAGTGCCGTAATCGGGATTTGTGCTTACTCTCTGTCTCAAATTATTGAGTCAAGGTTTTTTTTTAATTTAATGTAGCATTTTTGTATGTCTTAAATACCACTAAGGTATTTGGGTACCCTTGTAGAAATACTATGGGATGAGTCTAGTCTGTCAAGTGTTGTAGATACCATTCATCAATCACGAAATTAAATATTCAAAACCAACCGATTATTAGAAAAGCTTACGCTAATTCCCACTAAATAAATCATTCAAACCCTCAATTGAACTAATTCCCGTCGAGTTATATTATTTGTAACTTGACTGTTTAACTTGCCACGCGATCGCCGCGGGCTGCTTCAAACAATGCATCGACAATAACAATTTAACTTCAAAATAATAATTCAATAAAACATTTAACAGTGCATGAGATTTTTTTATTTTCAACCTGGATACATTTTTAATAAATTTATTTTGCTACAGAGCTGATTCATATCAATCATGATGTTACTGATATCAGTAACAGACATACAACTTTATATACAACTTTACATTTAATTGTTATATCATAAGGCTTATATTATCTATACTAATATTATAAAGAGGAAAGATTTGATTGTTTGTTTGCATTGAATAGGCTCCGAAACTACCGAACCGATTTGAAAAATTCTTTCAATCTTGGGAAGCTACACTATCCCCGGGTGACATAGGCTATATTATATATATATATATTTTACATTTTTCCCGAAGCGAGGGTGATTTCCTAGTATAATATAAGACGACACTTATACATGATGTAGGATATTTTATCAGCCTAGGTGAATAACGGAGGCCATATATGATCAAGTGTACCTGTCAAGTTTGCAGTTTGACTTGATGCGCCATCCAGTGTGCATGATATAGCTATAAGGCGAGATAGCTATACCGTGGCCATACACCTTCAAGTTTACTGGATGCCGCGTCAAGTCCGCTGCAAACTTGACAAGTATACTTGATCGTGTATGACCACCATTATACCACCCTGCTTCTAAAATCGATTGTTAATTTCTAATCCATGCTTCCATAGCAATTGTAGTCAGCAATAATGCGGGTACCCTGAGAAGAAGCTCAGCTCAAGATAGAAATTTTTTCGGTGGGTCAGCAATGCGTCGGTGATGATGACTTTGGTAACTTAGTAGCCATTT
>CAWVQL010000320.1:0-32756 GCA_963932265.1 Thymelicus lineola | reverse complement strand
TTGAAAATGGAACCTCCCGGCTGGACACACATTTTGTTTGAGATGTGTGTTCTTTGACATTATACTTCAATGTTTAGTATATTAATGCATTATTTTGTACTACAGTGTCAGTGTTTAATTAGTCCGCTTTATCGAGTCTCTACTGCAGCATAATTTCCGGATTTGACATTGTACACGTAAAAAATATTTCACGGTTAATTTTAAAAAATAGTGGGGAGTTACCCACGCGGATAAAAACATTTCACCACCACATGGTGATCTATGACCCATCACTCCCATCTTTCTCTATTACAGATGTCACAAGACAATATTTCTCTGTTACAGTGTGGCTGTATCTGATATGGTATGAATACCTTCGGAATTAAGCTAGATGGTAGGTATAGAGGCAGACAACCTTCTATAATAGTAGGGTCAGTAGTCAGTAGGGACGAGGGACCTATACGGCATCATATATCATAACCCTCATTCGTTCAGTTCTATGCTGCGTGAGCCAGGGTGGATGGTTAGCATTAGCAGACTAACTTATCTAAGTAGGTACAATATATTGAGTGTATATGCGTATGACATCAATAGGTACATGAAGTGGTTCAAAGCCTACTGGATAAATAATTTAAGAGTCGCGCCAACGCAACGGTTTTACATAGGTACATTGTATACGAATAAATACTGGCCACGCAACTGCATTTCGTTGCATAATTTCTCTCTCATAAATTGGAATATCCCTCAGGAATATCTATCCTTTTAGTGGTAGTAAACGATTTATGCGTCAATAAAGACGTTAGCGCCCGTGCAACGCACAAAGAGCCCACAGCCTGGTCGGACGCACTACAATATAAAACCAGCGCCTCAGGCCAACAGAAGCGAAGAGAAACTAACCAACCACCAACCAACCTTGAACCTTCAACGCGGCGCTAGCTGTCTTACAACGCTGCAAAATTATAATGTGTTTTTCAAGTTCATAATACAACCATAGACCCAGATACGATGGTCAAGGTGTTAAGAAAGTTTCAAGCTTACCATACTGAGCTCAGACCACAGCCAGTATTAAATATCAAGTTCAATAAATTGTTTTACGGCACAGCCGGTTCAGGAACTGTTATTATAGAGCAAATGCCATTGATAAGCAAATGGTTTAATGATTAGCGGACTCGTAATGATATGAAAACATTCCATGTAAATGGCCTAAGCTTTTACCTTGTACTCGAATAGAATAACTAAATGTAATGTTTTCTTGTAATAAAATAACTTGTAATGAACTATAATGGTTATGGTGTACGTCGGACTAAGAAATTGCTAATTTCCCTTCCTATACATAAACACACTGCGTTACCTGGAAATTGTTCTGCGATACGTACATAATATCTATATACGATCTATTTGCCCTATTTCAACATAGAATTGGTTGTTTATTCTATCTCTGCTCGAACATTTTACATTTGCTCATCGTCTACATTCTGCTTGACTTGAAGTATACCCGAATTAAGGATTATAATAAAGCGGTCCTTAGACATCCATTTACATATAGAGCAGGAAGCCTCTTCACTGTACTAGGTATTTAGATTTTAGGCTGCGATGCATTAAATTGAAGGCTTACATGAAGGTCCGTCCATTCCATCATGCATGTAAATGCATGGGAGATAACGCCTGCAAGATCGTCTGGGGAACGCTTTAGATAATTTCGAAACCATTATGTTGGTTCAAATGAACACTGCTTTGGGGGCATTTATAGAGCTTTAGTACCACTGTCGCCTACTGAAAACGGAAAAACAAAGAGGTACGTACCTACTTTGGAACCTCTCTCTCAGCAGGCAGAGTTACTATCGAGTAAGGACATACAATATAGGTACTACATTCCCATCCATGTATAAATCAAGTTCCTATGTATCTAACAAACTTTCATGGTGGTTTTGGACAAAATAAGGAAATAGTGGAAACCAGTATTAACCAAGTTACAGTCAGTCGGTTTAACATCTTATGATACTCTCCAATAACAAATAAATAGACAATCAGGGTTTCAAGGGGCACAAGAAACTGTCGATATTGGTCATTATGTAAATAAGATTGTCCTATGTAAATAAGAAGCTTTCGAGCGGCGGAAAATCTTACGGCAGTGAAACTGTGCACTAAATTATACTTTTTCCGTTCCGCTGATCAACAGAGCAATAGCAATATGTTAATGTGTTAAATTTAATCTGACAGGCATTCAATAATATTTGTGAAGCAAATGACAAAATCTGAACTTAATTTCGTTATTCCCGTTTGTTCTTTATTCTGAGTGCCCGATAATATTATCCCGAGAGTGTATTTATCAATTCGCACTAGAATGTGTTGCAATATTACCTACATATCGCACCCTCAGTGGAAAAAAAGCATAAGTCGTCTTACGTTGAATTTTAGTTATTAATATGATTGGAAAGAGGGACAAAAGCTGCATTATGCTCAATTTTTTTCAAATTTTTATCATTAATTTTGACGGTTTTGTGCAAGAAATCGTAATGTCCTCGTAATCGTAATCCTTTGAATGCTTACTGATATTTGAACAGTTTTTTTGATCTCCTGTAAAATTGCGATTTTCATCTTATGCCTTTTTCCACTGAAGGTGCGAATATCAAAACAACTCACGAAATATTATTTAAATTTTTTTAGTCAAGGAAAAACTTTAGCTAAGTTCTGCCACAGTACACATATATATCTTTACCGTGGTTCTGCTGTGACAACCTTTCATGCAAATGGATCGAAATATCAGCATACAAAATTAATACATATGAGTACCCGTACCACAATGTGTTCAGTCCAGGATGAGCTAAGTTTCAAATCATGGCATGATTACCTAGTTTGATTGGTGATCTACCTTTGTTAAAAATCAAAAAAAAAAGAAAATGTGTGCAATTCACACGTGGTAGAAGTGAAACTTTCCAAAATTTTGGTTTCAAGATAATGATATGAATCAAATATCAAAAAAAAAATCAAAATCAAAATATTTTATTGTGGACTGTAGGTATACAAATGTGGTAACATGTTGGTAGTTTTATAAAACGCTACGTCCTACCCATTGAGGGCGTACAATGTTAACATAATTTAATAATACATTTTTACAATGAGAAAATCGGACCAGTCTAATTATTATAAATATTACATTGTATCAGTAAATCTTCTTAATTATAAATTACGTGTCACGTTGTTATTCCTCGATGTACTCCTGAATTACTTAACCGAATTTAGTTAAATTTGTACACCGTGTTCAGTTTGATCCAACTTGAAAGATAGAATAGCTTACATGTCAATTTATAGTCGCATTATTATACACAAGCTGCGAGTAACAGTTAGTATTATGTATATAAAATTTAAATAAAGTTGTTTAAAACCATAAAATACAGATAAGTCAAAATTTCAAAATAACTTAAAATACTATAAATGTCAAATTATATTAAAATTAATATGTGTAATATGTCAAATTATGTTATAATATTATCATTAACCAAAAATGCAAATTAACGAAATTGTCTATATTTTGTCATTTAAAAATTCATTTAGGCTGTAGTAGCATTTATCCAGTAGGAGTTTCTGCAAGGCTTCTTTGAATTTTCCTATATCAGATATAGAACGCATTTTGGGTGGGATTTTGTTATATATTGTAACCGCCTTGCAGAAAAAGCTCTGTTGAAATAAATGTGTCCTAGCTGGTACTATATTTAATTTGCTTGCATGTCGTGCTCTTGATTTAAATTCAAAGTTATCTATATTTGATTTAATAAATAAGCAACATTCCATAATATATATGCTTGGCAGTGTAAGAAGTTTAAGTTCTTTAAAGTGCGGTTTACAAGAATCAGTTCTCTTCATATTGCAAATAGCTCTGACGCACTTTTTTTGCGCTTTAAATGCGAGTTCTTTGTCAGTTGAATTTCCCCAAAAGATTACTCCATACCTTAATGCTGCGGCAACGTAAGCATGATAAGCTAACAAGACAGTTTGCTGTTTAACACATTTACTAAGTTTGCCTAATGCGTATGAGAATTTATATAATTTTTTGCACACATAGTCTATATGCTCCTTCCATTTCATTTTTTTATCTATAAATAGTCCTAAAAACTTTACGGTGTCTGTTTCACTAATGGTGGTTCCCATGTAATTAATATTCAGCATATTTGTATTATTATCTCTTTGCCTAAAATTCATAAGAGTTGTTTTACCTAGATTTATTTTTAGATTGTTTTTCTCAAACCACTCTACAATTAATTTTAATGAGACGTTAATTTCATTATCAAAGTTAGTTACTTTATTACCCGTAAATAATACTGTACTGTCGTCAGCAAACAGTGTCATACTATATTTTGTAACTTGTGGAAGGTCATTAATATACATCAAAAAAAGTAATGGTCCTAATATGCTTCCTTGGGGGACACCATACAAAACATTTCTGATGTTGGAGTGATACTTTTGTTCCATTTTGGTCTCTAAACATAATTTTGTAATCTGAGTGATTTGTTTCCGATCTGTCAAGTAGGATTTGATCAGGTCATGTGCTTTGCCCCTAATCCCATACGAGTACATTTTCATCAATAAAATTTGGTGATCTACATGGTCGAATGCTTTTGAAATATCCATGTACAGTGCTATTACAGGTAACCTTTTATCCATATTTGACATAACTTTTTGAAGAAAGTTGAAAATCGCCATATTTATAGTCTTATTTTTTCTAAATCCAAATTGTTCATTTACAAACACGTTATTCGATTCTAAGAAATTATATATTGATTTGTATATTACTTTTTCATATATTTTAGAAAAAATAGTAAGTAAGGCCACTGGTCTGTAATTATTCACAGAACACGGATCATCTTTCTTATGCAGTGGTTTTATTACTGATAATTTTAACATGTCAGGAAAGATACCATTAACTAGTGAAAGATTTATTAAGTGACATAGTATAGGGGAAATTATTTCAGAGGCATCCTTAACAATCTTAGTTATTATACCATCATGCCCGTGGCTATTTGTGTTTTTTAAAGAATTAATTATTAATTTAATGTCACAGGGTAATACAGGTGTCATAAAAATTGTATTTAAATTGGAATTTATATAAGTTAAATTATTACTGGATTTACTATTATCGGTTTTTACCACGTCAATAAAATAGTTATTAAAAATTGTAGCAATTTCTTTAGGATCTTGTATTTCTTTGCCGTCGATAATTAATTTTCGTACAGACTCTTTTGGATACACATATTTATTTTTGTTTATAACAGCCCATGACGCTTTAGCTTTATTTGTAGAGGAGGAAATGTAAAAATTATTTTTTGATCTTTGTGTTTTATTAATTATAAGTCTATAGCGTCTCGCGTAATCTTTAAATGTTTTCTTATTAGTGTCACTGGGCTTAAGCCTATATTGCCACAGGAGAACGCGTTTACGCTTGCTACAAAGTTTTATTCCACGTGATAGCCATTTTGGTTTAACTGTTGAATACATTTTTACCCTCATTACAGGAAAACATAAATCGTACAGTAACTTAAACAAGTCATGGAATATATTGTACGCCGTATTAGGATCATCGTTTTCAAACACGTCAAGAAAAGTCAGCTGTTTTAGATGTGTAATAAATTTATGTCTGTTTTCTGTTGAATAGTCACGTTTTAAGATGTACCAGAATTTTAGACGACAATATTTCTTTACCGGGCACTTTATAATTTGTGCCGTATGATCTGAGAGCGCTAGTTCTGTTATTTCACCTTTACTGCCTCTGACATTATGAATTATATTGTCAATGCATGATTTGCTTACAATACGTGTAGGCTGTTTAAATTCAAATTTACAGTTATATCTTAACACTAGTGTTTCAAAATCCATTGAACGTTTGTCTTTTTTCAGAATGTCAATATTAAAGTCCCCACATAATAATGTTTTTTTGTTACCACTGTAATATTTTAGAAAGATATCGTTGAGACGGTGGAAAAACATACTTAAGCATTCTGTAGTTTGTTTTGGCGAATGAAAAAGCAATAAATCGAATCTTAAAGCAATAAATCGAAGCGCCATCTATGAATACAACTTACCACTTTTTAAAAATCTATCTAGCAATAAAACGAATGTTCTATCTTACTCCTCACGCCATCTATGAATACAACTTAGCATTTGTACTGTCTGTATAATCGGCTGGTCGATCTACAGAATGAAAGAATGAAATTCTTATTTTTTGTTGATAAATTCTTTGAAAATATTTAAAAGAGCATTTGAAAGTATTTAAAAACAGTAAAAAAATAAAACTAAAAATTTTTTGTTGATAAATTCTTTGAAAATATTTAAAAGAGCATTTGAAAGTATTTAAAAACAGTAAAAAAATAAAACTAAAAAAAAATAAAACTAAAAAAAAGAAATATTCTGAGACGCGAACCTGCGCATCATCATTGGGCTACGGACAACTTAAATTGAAATACGAAATTAGCGGTTATATTATCTTACCTGTCGTTTTTCCGTTGCATCCGGTTTCAAATCACTAACGATTCTAAAGAAGTTTCACTTCAAAAAAAGAGGTTATTAGATTCTGGGAAACTTCAGCTCATGCAGGACGCAACAACACTCAAAAACTCTGTTGTTGCCACTTTTATGGTCGATAGACTGACAACAATAGCCGTAAAAAACTATTCTATGTCATAGACTCATAGGGGAATGACTTTATTGCTTCTCTTGCAGGCGGTCCGGTTGTGAATATAGTCCAGTCAAGGAATGACTCAAAAGGGGGTATAGAGTGCGTGAGCGGGAACCTAAGCGATTTCTTCAGAAACTTATTCAGGGTGCTTAGGGGGATAACATACTAAAAGTCCCCGCGTCTAGGGGGTGAGCCGGAGGGAGGGGGGGGTTACAAAGGTCTCAATTTTAGGTTTTTCGCCAATATCTCAAAAACGGTGCGTTGTAGCGAAAAATGTTCTAAGATGAAATAAAAGCTTATAAAATTCTCTATAACTTTAATTCTGTACACTTTTTCCATATCTCCGACCGTTTTTGAACTATACGCTCCAGAAATGTAGCAATTTAAGTTATTCAGCGTGATAACAGCGTGATTCACATCAGCTGTCGTAAAAATGACACCCGAACTGATACCATTAAAAAGATGTTAGGCAGGCATCTTTATATAATGAAGAGGCAGTTCCGTTGCAGCTCAGATTTTCTGCTCCACCATTTGACTTCAATTGTTTTTATGTACATATTGCCTTAATGAAGATATAAAAAAGCCTTTGAACAAAAGGCGGGTTGTACATTCAGTTGAGACTCTAGCTGCTAAATATTGTATCAAGCAGGTATGTTCTTCGAGAAATGATGCCTGGGGTAACGAAGTTCTAGATATTTTTTCCTGCATTACCGATATTGTTGCTGAAGGAGCAAAATATCACGAAGACACTATTACTCACTTGTGAAGCCTGTCAGTTACCCAAAACTCTACAAAACTGTGATCTCTAGAGATACCCATGTCGTAGAGGCTATGGAAGAAATATTTGCTTAAATGGATTACCTTCCCACGATGAGATACTCGTTTTTTTTGTTTGTTTTTATTAAAAGGCTTTTTTATATCTTCATTAAGGCAATATGCACATAAAAAACAATTATTCTTGAAGGCAAATGGTGGAGCAGAAGGTCTGAGCTGCGACTGCCCTGCCTCTTCATTAGATAAAGATGCCTGCCTAATGTATTTTTTAATGGTATCAGTTCGGGTGTCATTTTTACGACAGCTGATGTAAATCAAAAGGGATGTCAAGTCAAGGAAACTTCGATATTTGCCGTCTTTCCTTTCCTTACTAGCTTTAATATGACCCAGTATTCCCTTTCCCTTCCCTCAGAGACATCGTTACTTCCTTCAACGACATTCTCGTCATACAAAATGCATACAGGACTCTTATTAGTACTCATGTTGGATAACCCAATTGTGTTACTAATAACAGTGGATGTATATCTGAAAAGAATATTTTGTGGCTGCCCCCCTGCGTTACCAGCTAGGCTACCGTGCCAGACAAAATAAAATTGCGAAAACCTATAATAACATAAGCCCGAAGGCAAGTATACAATATCAATAGGAGTTTTAGCCAATAAGGTCGCGTTTCCTACAGCGAGCATTAGAGATATTGAGCGAAAAGAAATCTTCGTCAATGTCATGATTGTTTTCTCGCCTCTGCTCAGTTATCCACTGTTATAAAAAACGCGATATCTTACTGTTACTGCCTTTACTACGTGGAGGTACTCCCAGCTTAGGTTACTATAAATTTTAAGATAATTTTCGCATCAGGTAATGGTATCACGCTGAATTACTTTAATTTCGACATTTCTGGAGCGTGTAGTTCAAAAACGGTCGGAGATATGGAAAAAGTGTACAGAATTAAAGTTATAGAGAATTTTATAAGCTTTCATTTCATCTTAGAACATTTTTCGCTACAACGCACCGTTTTTGAAATATTGGCGAAAAACCTAAAATTTAGACCTTTGTAACCCCCCCCTCCCTCCGGCTCACCCCCTAGACGCGGGGACTTTTAGTATGTTATCCCCCTAAGCACCCTGAATAAGTTTCTGAAGAAATCGCTTAGGTTCCCGCTCACGCACTCTACAACTACTTTATTGACTGTACTAATAGTTTTATGAGGCTTATGAGATATGGAGGATAGTCGCTCTAAGGTTACGATCAATAAATTTATTTAAAGGTTTTAGTCATGGGTTTCAATAATGTAAAACCTGGAACGAAACTCATTTCGTTTGTAAGTAAAATTTGAAAAGAATAGAATGCGCCATGCAATGGGCGAATGAGTGCTCAAAACCTTGCACTTAAATTGATCTAACTACAGTTAACTAAACCAATCATCAGTACTTACATATTCAACGACGCTGCCCCACGTAGTTCGTAAGAGAGCGAGAAAGGGTGCTACATATTGCTTGTATGAAAAACTAGTTTTTGCCCGCGGCTTCACACGCGGTAGAGTGGTTTTGAAACGAAACTTTTTTAATAAATAAAGAACAATGCCCAAAAATTATTTTTTATTTTTGTTAGCGTCTTAAAACGTCAGTTATACCGAAGCAATTCAATAATTTTTTTACGTATTTTAAAATTAATACCTGTACCCGTATTACCCAGCGTAAAATAATTTTATTAATAAATAATAATTGATGAATTGACTATGATAACAATGATGTCAACAATGTACATTTTCATTCGGGCACTCACTTCGATACATAGCTTGTATCAAGCAAGATAAAGGGAGACTTCTGGCCAATATTACAGACAGAATTTCGTTATAAATGTTGGTATGACAAATGTAATGATGTCAAATTTCCATTTCCGGTTGTCAATAAAAAAAAGTCAGCATAAAATAATGGTAAAAACTAAAAATTACAGGCAGCCGTGTAAGTCTCCCCTACTCTATGACTCAATGGTTATAAGAATTCAATCTCAAAATACTTTGGTTCTGGGGTGTGTCTGCTGAAAATTTATTTATTTATTTATTTATAATCTTTATTGTAAAACCTACAAGCTAGGCTTACAAAGGGCGGACTTAATGCCATGGGGCATTCTCTCCCAGTCAACCCATGGTGTGGTAGGCGGTAACAATAATTAATTGGACGGGAAAATACGCTGTAATAATATATAATAATAATAGCAAAATGTATACATACATAATTATAAATTACATATTTCAATACTTATCTAACTTTCTAATCTTTTCTTACTTATCTAATTCTTATATATCTAAGCTCAGAAATTAAAGCGGCGATTTTTAGATTTTTTTTATTTTAAGACGCTAAAGTTGAAAATGAAATAAAACGCATAAAACGATGTATGGCAGTTGGGCATTGTTCTTTAGATTTATATGCCCGTGGCAAGCCCGTGGTTTCGCGCACGTGGATATCGATTTCTAACTGACTTTAAAGTCATGTCAAAGTCAAGTCTGCCTGCAGTTTGACTTGACGCGCCATCCAGTGTGCATGAGAGAACTATATGTCTGTGATATGGCCAGATAGCTTACCATGGCCATACACGACCAAGTATACTGGATGCCGCGTCAAGTCCGCTTGACACTTGATCGAGTACACACGATCGTGTACGGCCTCCATTATTGACGTAAATTGTGAAAATTGCGGAAATCATATTTGTGTATAAATTAAATAGTCTTCGAACTAGCAAACCTTTAGCTCTGTATTGTTATCAATACAATTAAATATGTTTATTTATAGATATTAACAGTCACAACTGTATGTAATATTATTATATTACAAGTGAATGGAGTAACCAGGAATTTAATACGCGTGACTTGTTTTGCAAGCAATATATATCGCTCGTGCGAAACAGGTCAAGTGTGAACTTGGCAATTTGTTCAGGATTCACTATTTTACAATATTTTATTGTTCGACATTCAGTGCAATAAACCGTTCTTTCTACTGCTTTTTTAAATATGAATCGTTTTGGTTTTTGTATTACTTTAAAGTTTATTGCTTACTACAGATTTAGTTATGAAATGTTTTGTGGTGTTATGTTCAGAATTAGATAATTGTTTATTAGCAAAGTGCAGTGTCAGATACTATGTTGTTGGTATCCGCGCTGTCAGTCTTTTAGATTCAGTACTTTCAGTGCTTTATTTATCAAGGCGTGGTGGCTGTTTCGGTACCTTTCTAACCAGCCAACTAAGTAACTAAGTCTAAGTTACCAGCCCATTTTTCAGTCTGCTAGTTCTATGATACCGGTAAACATACGATCTTTATCGGTAAACCTAAATTGAATAATATTATGGTAAAAGGGTGAATTTCAACAAACTCGAATTTTGCCTAATTACAGTGGCGAATTTAAATTTGCTGTTTCTGATAAAAAAAATTGGCCTAAATAATAGATAAAGAGTAGTACTAATTAATCATATACTAGAGATCGAAAAAAAATGATTAGTTCATGAGATATTTCCATTTGAAATTATCAAATGCCACCGAAATTATTATAGGACCACCGGAATTAAAATCCAAGCCACCGAAATTGATTAAATTTAAACTTGATGTTTCTAATACACTTTATTTGGCATAAATAATATGTAAATAGTAGTGATAATTAGTCATTTAGTAGAGATTGAAAAAAAAATTATTTGTTCCGGAGATATTATCAAATTACACTATCAAATGCCACCGAAATTAGGACCACTGGAATTAGAATTTGATCCACCGAAATTGATTTATGCCCATGAGAAATCATAACGGCAGGATCATTTAATATTTTCAAGATATTATGTATATTTTGAAGAATAGGAGTCTGATGTTCTTTTAGCGGTAATTAGACAGGCCCATTGCACTTCTGAGCCACGTTTATAAGGTGTTTTCGAGGGTCATCACAAATCGCATTGCACGCAGGCTTGACTACTTCCAGCCTCCCGAACAAGCAGGATTCCGAAAAGGCTACAGCACCATAGACCATATACACACATTGCGGCAGATTATACAAAAGACCGAGGACTATAACTTGCCGTTATGTATAGCCTATGTGGACTATGAGAAGGCCTTTGATTCTATCGAGATCTGGGTGGTACTAGATTCTCTCCAGCGGTGGCGGATCGACTACCGGTATATCGAGGTGTTGAAGTGTTTGTACTCATCCGCCATCATGTCCGTCAGAGTACACGACACAGCAACGAACCTCATCCAACTGCAGAGAAGTGTCAGACAAGGATATCCCCAAAACTGTTCACCGCTGTGTTGGTAGACGTGTTCAAGCTGATGGAGTGGAAACAACATGGCATTAACATTAATGGCGAATACATCACACACCTACGATATGCCGATGATATAGTCATCCTGGCGGGTTCCCTGGAAGAACTTGGAACAATGCTCGGGGGACTTGAACAGCGCCTCACAACGGGTGGGTCTTAAGATGAACATGGACGAGACGAAAATCATGTCGAATGTCCATGTCACACCCGTATCGGTTGTTGTTGACGGCGCTGCTCTCGAAGTTCTAGACGAATACAATTACCTGGGACAAGTGATCCAGATGGGTAAGTCCAACTTCGAGAAAGAAGTCACTTGTAGAATCCAACTCGGATGAGCTGCGTTCGGGAAACTCCGTCATATATTGTCGTCCAAAACACTACCTCAGTGCCTGAAGTTTAAGGTGTTCGAGCAGTTTGTGTTGCCATTGATCACATACGAATCCGAGACGTTGTGCTTTACTATTGGCCTAATCCAACACCTCAGAGAAGCGCAGCGGGCTATGGAGAAGGCTATGCTTGGTATTTCTCTACATGATCGCATCAGAAATGAGGAGATCCGTAGACGAACAAGGGTAACCGACATAGCTCGAAGAATTAGCCGGCTGAAGTGGCAATGGGCGGGCCACATAGTACGAAGGACCGATAACCGTTGGGTAAGAAAGGTCCTCGAATGGCGCCTACGTCTCGGAAAAAGGAGCATAGGACGCCCCCCGACCAGGTGGACTGACGACCTGAAGAAGACAGCGGGCATCCGCTGGATTCAGAAGGCTCAGGACCGGTCAGATTGGTGCAAGTTAGGGGAAGCCTATGTCCAGCAGTGGACCTCCAAGGGCTGATGGATAGATGGAGACACGCTTGTATTTCTATGGCCTATACTTCCCTATACGCTTTGATTTGCCACCGGAGCCACCGAGATTGCGCCACCGGACTTAGAATCAGAGACAAAACTTGAATTTTAAAGAAAACTTTTAGTCACAGGTTAACTTTTATTTCACAATTGTAGCTGAAAACCGTTAATGGAACCCTCCATAAAATTTCTAGATAATCTGTTTTGTACTTTTACTAATATACATGACATCGGAATTGGATGATTTTGTATTCCTGCGCCACCACAGTTAGTACTTACGTGTTTGGCAGGAAAATTACGCAGCCAGTCGGTTATCCTAACACGCAGTTTGCAAGAGCACAACTGAACGGTGCGGGGAGAGCCAGTAAGGTGTCTTCCAAATCGTTAAGTAACAAGTAATGAAGTATACAAAATGCGCCACCGGTATTGCTTTTTTTTGAAGGACATTTTTAAAAGATGTTTTAAGAGCTGTTGTTTAATCTTAAATTGCTCCATAAATATATATTAGTTGAGTTATTTGATGTATTTCTAAAAAACATTCCCTTTCAATGAAAGGAGAACCCCAGTTTCCATAGAAACTCAGGCCTAAGTAGACAAGACTGGAAATTGGCTGTTAATTAGATTATTGCAAAAAGTTCAATTTCTCCAATTTTCACGGCTGCCAGCAATGGCCAACTAAGGAATCCTAGAATTAATCACCTTCATTATAGGTTATGATTATGTCATACTCGTGTCACAGTGCTATTTAATATGTATGTTACACTTACGTTGCGGGTGTCTATTATAATATCTACTACTTCAATGGTTTTCACCCAAAACGAATGTCATAAAAAGGTTGTATAATAAAAGCTATTGCATATTTCAAGAGATTTTATTAGTTATCATTATGATATATTAATATTTCGTGTAGTTGTGCAGGAGGCGTTATATTTCGTTAGTACCTTGCCCAATCAAGATACCATAATACTCATTGTAAGTATGGCCACAGCAACTTCCTGATCTTCTAAAGATGTATAGGGTACGTTATCCAGTGTTCAGGACTTATTCTGAACCTTTGTCAGTCACAAAACAGGCGATTAAGGAGTCCATATTCATATAGTATTGGTTTGCAAGAAATTGTAGCGAAACTGCGAAACACATTCACCAAAACACAAGTACGAAAGCGAATACAATAGAAAATTAAAATCACTGTGTACGTGTCGATGAGTTTCAATAGTAAATAGGACTCCAAATACGCTGAAAATATTTGATAGTAAAAATATACAACAACACGCGTAGAAAGATGAAAGATCGATGACAAATATGACAATACAGTGGTGTTATTTATAAATACTATGGTTACCAAAATGACATTATTAGGGATTACATCATCATTGTTGTCAATCGATTAATCGATGTCAAAATATTTGAAATGTAATTTAATAAAATTAGCGTAACGATTGAATGGTAATTATAATATATTACATAGTTTTGATTTATATGGAATACGAAAATATGTAAAAAATAAATTAATATTATAATTATAATCACTACAATTATAATCAATACATAAAATATATTATTATGTTCCATCAATCGATCATTATCAATCGATTCAATCGATTATAAAATCGTATGTAAAGAGGTAAATACTGTGAAAACTTTTTTGCATTATTTTGTTCATTTGGCAAGAGCAGCTGAAGCTAAGATTTAAATATGTTTATCTTATAAATAAGACGAATTTTTTGGTATATAGTTTACTCTTGTCTAGTCCGATGTTCTAGCACAGATTACATATGGTTCGGGGCCGAAAATTGGGGATCGCCAAATATTTACCAAAAAAAATTAAATGAATAAAATTTGTAAATAAACGCAGTTTGGACAGTACACCGGAATTAGATTTTAGGTCTTAGATATTTTTTTATTAAGAATCTATGTATTAAATACCTCTGAATACTTCACTATCATGTAGATCACTACTTAAACTACCTATATAAAATTATGCATAATTGTAGTTTACCTCCACACATTAATTTTCAACCTCGCCGCCTCAAAAATGCACTTGGGAAATTCACCCAAATACCAGTCCCTAATCGTCCTAAAAGTGCAAGAAATTACATTTGTAGGTAATGTAAATAAGGTTTTCGGATCCAAATTCGCATCCCTAAAAATAAGTCAAGGTAAAAAAATAATTCTTATTTAACTCACTATTTTATGATTGCAAATATTGCGATCGGCATTAAACGATTCATTTAAATGATAATGATATTGTAATCGTACTGTAAAGCCCTATTCCAATGCTCGCAAAATACTGTAACCTTTTAGTTACGTTTAATATATAAATATATGTATATGTTGTCTTTGCATTCAAGGTTTTCTCCAGCTACATTATACTTACACGTACATAATATGTACCTATGTAATAGGTAATGTATGTCTTTCACAAATAATTAGGATAAACACTGGAGGTTTTGAAGGGACATCACAATTTAATGGGAGTATTTTTTGTAAATATCTGACAAACAGTGCCTTTTATCCCCTCGATACCTGGCCAGTGGCCACCACTTACCACGGTAAGACTTACACGAACCACCACCAACGGTATTCCCACAGTGCTACGATTTGGGGACCTTCAGAAAGTTCATCTCTCCGTTCTTGGCCGACAGCGAACTACACAGACTTAAAAAAAGACCAGACGTCACTTTGTCTTATCGAGAGTGACGCCGCCCGCTTTCCATGTGTGCGTATTTTTTAGTGCGATCCGACGCGTTATTGGCGGCCGATTAATAAAACAGCATGGTGTCAATGTGTGCGTGTGATACTTGTACGAATAGAGGAGTTGGTATTACTATGGGTGCTTCACTGAATTTGTTGCTGACAATCCGTCTGTTTTTTTAAGTCAGTGGAACTAGTGTTGAAATTCTATGATCAATGGACAACGGAGACTGCTTAACAGGTGCTTTGTCTGCTCGCTGCCTGCATACAGTATAACATAAAGATAAAATAAAAATACAATTATTCATATTTCAAGTAAATCTGTACGACACATATTTAATACAAGGCACTAGGCTCATTAGCGCGTGCTGAATAAACATTCAACCGTGAACGAAACGCGAGTCAAATAATTAGATTGTCGGTGTAACGGAGACCTAACAAAACAATAGTGTAAAAACTTACCAAGTCTAGTTTTGAAATGATTAGATAGATTATCATTAGATAATTTATTTCTCTGTGAGTCTGTATGTCAAAAAAAATTTTTTTTTTTATAACGTTTCACACTCATAGCCCCACACTAGGATTCCCTGTGTCGTGGGTGCCATGGACAACACACAAGGCAAGGACACTCACACCCAGACCGAGAACAGAAATTCAAACTCATCATTCAAATTTCCACCTCGCTGGGAATCGAACCCAGAACCCTTGGCGCGGCGATCCGGCATGGTAACCATTGCGCCACACGGGTACTACTACTAATACTAATATGCAATTAAAGTGAAGTAGAAACTTGAAATTTTAAGTCATTATATACACGCATTGAAAACACAATCCAGCATTTCATATTTGCTTAAGACAAATGGATAGAATTATGGGGAAAAATTTCTAAGCAAGGATGTCAATGCAGAGTATGATTTTCGCTCGACTTAGCGGAGGGGAGGAACTGCAGACTGCTGTGCATCCAGATGTTATTGCTGTCATTCCGCAAATTTTTATTCCGCTTTAGGCGCAAGCGTGGCGACAAGATGCTGCTTAGTCTAACTTGGGGTAAATTTCTGTTCAGGAATACATATTACATACATTGTCTTCGTTTCGTCAACAATGACTATGTTTGGAAACGATGAGGTACGGAACCTAACAATTAGATAATAATTACCTCTTCGGGGTTTCTTGTCACTTTGTATTACAACTCTACCACCTTATTTGTAGTTAATTAAGTACTAAGTAAGGTACTTAATAATTATGTACTTACCTATTACAATTACTGTTAATTTTATTGATAACCATTTATTTATGAGTCACAAGTGATAGCATAACTTGACTTTCGATAACATTATCTACTTAAATAAATATCTATATAACATAATAATAACCTTCCATATCAACCTATAGGTAATAAGGTTGACACGAACAAAAAATTAATAAAAGTATAATGGGAGTGAGTAACATGTACCTACTTAAATAAATAGGTAAATTAATATGCATCCTAATAATTAGGTATAATTATAAGAATTATGCTGTTAACAGGAGTCCAAGACAGGATCTTTGAGTTCTTATTGTTGTTGGGTAAACGCAAAAATGGGCAGGTTCTCATTTTTACTTACTCTAAAAGATAAATTAAGGTTCTTCTTGTGCCTGCTCTAGCGCTAAGGTAGCGCAGTCGAACCCAAAAAAAGAAAAACATGTTCATTTTATGAACTAAATTCTATATCTTTAGCCTAAACCCACTTTACGAGGAATGCAAAAGGTGGTAGCCCTAAATAAAAGTTAATACGCTGAGCTCATTGTTGTGATGTGATATTTGCAGTTCCTAGTAGGTGTGGAAATGCGAAGTGCTCTTCATGTCTAGTGCCCTGGTTGTACCTAATTGCTTATAGATCAAACAAAATAATCTTCCTGATTTGTATGAATTATGTATTCTGATTCATTTGTTATTCAGTATGATGCAAACTTTTCAAATACGTTAATTTTATTTTAATGATAATATAAAGAAAAAAACCGAACATCATTATTGTTATTATTTACATATATAAATACATTAATTATTTAATTTAACGTGACGTTTTTATTTACACAAATTTACAATAATAGATTCTGTGTTACGAATTACAAACATAACGCATAACGCACATAATGCGTAGGTACTACATAAAGTTTGATTTTACTCCTCATAAATTTTCATACCCCCGGGCTTAAATATGAAAATTGTTTCTAAAGGAATTAAAAATTGTTAAAAGTTTACCAAATAGAACAAAGCATGAGTGGAATCGAATTGATAAAACTCCTTTGGGAAATCGTGGAACTATGATAACTATAATAACATAAAAATAACAAACAAAATGAAAATAATATGTATAATACTCGTAATAATGTAACTACATAATTATATTATGAGTACTAGATATTTAGCCTGTACAAAAAGTTTTCCAAGTAAATTGTAAATCATCGCCAACTTACAACCCACCAGCTGATGGTAACCGGTGACATTGTACTAGCACCGATATCTACAGATAGATAGACAAAACAAGATTCTAGACACAATGTAGAAATCACGTGAACCGAACCAACCAACCAACTTTCATTTGCTCGTCCACAAAGCATTTTTATGGCCTGACCACAACTATGCTATACTGTTAGTGGGCTTAGTGGCCGAGGCAGCCTAGACCTAGACCACACTGGTCCTTGTAGAGAACACAAAAGCCGTTGTTGTCATGATAAGGAACAGCGACGCTTGTGACAGTTCCGTTAGAATCCCATTCGCTGTACCTCGTAGGGTTGGCTGACCATTCGAAGGGGATATAATTAATATTATTTTATGCGATGTTAAGTAGGTACGACACGATGAAAATCTTAATTTGGTAAAATTTGTACATGTATTCTGAATCCGTGATTCTGAATTGATCACTAGAAAACTCAAAAATACTTGTGACGGTAAATTAAAATCAAACTTTCTTATAGTCAGACTTTTTTCTTGATTTCAACAACGATATTAATTCTTATCAGTTTCTTAACCGGAACAAATTTTTCATGACAAATTCATTGGTTAGTGTTACCTTTACCTACTCATCTTTATACTAAGCATCCGTTTATTATTAGCTGCTTTAAATGACAGACAAAACACGCGGCGAATATCTCGGATCCTCAAGAGTACCATTCGAATTATCTATCTAACTTTATAATGTATGGATCCAAGTTATCTGAAATAATACATTTTGAAATTAAAAATATAGTAGGAGCTAGCAATCATAACTTTATATTTTATTACTTTATTAATAATTTCGTAGTTTAGGAAGCGTTATGTGACAACCCTAACTGTTAAATTGTTTCTCGGTAAAGGCATAAACGTGTACACAATCATCAATCTTATGGCAAAGTAGATAAGGAATAGAATACAAATCAATTTCGTAGCGTGTGCACGATAGATGCATTTATGAGCTGCCTCCTGCCTGGTATTAAGCTTTAGTGGAATTGAGCAGCTTAATGCGTCTTCTGTATAGTTATAATGCTTTGGGTTGGAGAAAAACTGTCATAAGTTACAGTTATGTATAGTAAATTTAAAAAGTTTACTCGAAAACTTCAAATTTTTATTTTAAACGTGTTTGTGTTCTAAGTCCTACTGCTGGACTTAGATTGCCTTACAATGATGCCTTATAAGGATAGTCAAAATGCAGATTTAGATAACTACCCAACTCTATCTGCTAATATATTATTATACTAATACATAAATACATATTGTAATAAACAGCACAACATTATAGTAGAGGAACTGGTGCGAATTGGAATTTATATTACAAATATCATGCCTTACATTTAGTCTAATTTTTATGACTATTATAACTTATGATTTTTATTTTCACGGTCACGTCGCGTCGAGACCAAGATCAAGTTGTAAGATGTAAAAATAAAACTTGGTACCTAGTTATATTTAACGAGTTCTCCTTCAGAGTCGGCGATGCATTGGCTATTCCTCTGATATTGCCCGTACGCTTTTTCGTCAGCCTCAGTCTATAAAAATACTTATAAGTAATGTCTCCCTTTCGAGATAACTACAAGAAAACCATATGAATATAAGTGTCTGTGCTATACTGGTCGTCGTGAAATGTACGCAATCACTAGCGGAAAGTAATTGTCGGCTCTCTGGCGCGATTTTGTTGTTATGGAAAGTCGACTTCGAAGAATAAAGTGTAGCGGTAATTAAGATGCATTATTTTTTCCTTGTTAGTACGTTCAATGCCATAACCGACAGATGCTCCGTACCTCTTGAGTCATTTTGCTCACAAGATGGTTAACCGCTCACTTTAAATAAAACCGCAAAACACATAAGCCTAGCTAATTTAAATAACCTACATAATTTTAAGGCTTTCTTTACACCTATACATTTAGTAATATCATCCGGCTCACGCCAACGGGTTATTTACGACCAAACTATTAAGAATCATTCGAATGGATCTAATTCTTAGAAACAGAAAAACCCACTAATCCTAAAGTCACTTCACTATAAATCACTATGACCTTCAGAGTCCTAAGCACATCTCAAGGACAGAGATGATAATTCTACGTAAGCCGGGTATAATTAATAGGGTTGTCCTCTTTTTAGATTACGATCTTATTGTTAGTGTTTTTTTTCTTAATCGTGTATGCACAATGCTATTAAAACCATGTAAGTACTTACCTACATGCAGGTCGCTCGTTATTTTAATGACGTATTAGTAGAAATCATAATTTTTAATTTATAGATAGATAGATTATTCTTTATTGTACACATTTACTATGCTATTGACACAACAAAACAAAGAGAAGAAAGGAAAAAGAAAGAGGTGAAAATTTTATTTTCCACCTCTTTCTTTTTCCTTTGCTAAAGTACTTATAAGTCCTAGTGTAGATTGGTTTCTTCTAGCTATATGAAAGGCTGTATGATTTGGTCGTTAGTGCACTTGAGACAAATACGGTAAAAGAATAAAACATATTTACGAGTTTGCTACTGAGAGACTAGTGCAAAGTATAACCCAATATTATCACCTACTAAACACAACAGCCCTGTTTACCTGTGTTATCTAAAAATCTGATGTGGCGAGATAGGAACCTCGATAGGAGCGTCCGAACTCCGATCGCAGATTCGAATAGAAGATAACGCGTGCGTTTTATCTTTTGAGATAATACGCATCTTACGTACTCGTACAAAGATGTTTAAATAAATATATAATATCTTTGTACTCGTAGTTATTTCTTTTTACCTATGTTTAATATTGAAATGGGCTACATCACTTAGTGAATCTGTAGTCTCAGATATTGGTACAAGAGCAAAAAGCTTACGATACATATACATTCATATGTATATTTTCCAAAATTGTTTAATAATCTTGAGGTATTATTGGCAACACAATCACATGGGGATGTGAGTAAGTTGTGTAAGAACTCATTCACTTCATGTATGTCATTTTAAATAGACACCTTGAGCAAGACTTATAATTGGCTTCAATTCATTAATGGCATACTACTGAGCATGAGTCTCTCCCCTTGAGGAGGCGTTGAGGGGACTTATAATTATCAAAACTTATTATACTTATTAAGTGCCTAAATAGCGTTCTCTGCAATTATCAGTAGAAAAATATTTTCCTTGGGAATTTCTTGCCGATCCTCCTTTCATTGCTCCTCATGCTTGGGAAATGCTGAAGCGATACTGTAGATGATTTCCGAAAAGTGTTTGTTAACAAACATAATTACTCAAAATACGTACATTATACATACCTACATAGTACTTATTTCCCGTGATGACAAAGTTTCTTTCAATTCGTATAAGTACCATGTATGATCAGAAACGCGGAGATCCGTAGACGAACAAGGATAACCGACACAGTTCAAAGAATTAGCCGGCTGAAGTGGCAATGGGCTGGCCACATAGTACGTAGGACCGATAACCGTTGGGGAAGAAAGGTCCTCGAATAGCGCCCGCGTCTCGAGGAAACGGAGTAGGTACAGGACGCCCCCCGACCAGTTGGACCGACGACGACCTGAAGAAGACAGCGGGCATCCGCTGGATTCAGAGGGCTCAGGACCGGTCAGAGTGGCGCAAGTTAGGGGTGGCCCATGTCCATAACAGTGGACCTCCAAGGGCTGATGGATGGATGGATGGACCATGTATGAATATCAAAATATTTGTAATTCTAGTTGCGTGCTTGATGACTAAAAACGATGCTACCAACACATGTTTTAATATATTTTAAATGTTAGTGGCGTGTTAATTGTTGATAGCTATTTAGTTTTTCTCGGTCTATTACTGATGCTAATCAGTGGTTAATTAAGCTAAACTAGGCTTAACTGTGAGTTTACTCGCGTTAAATTCAGCAATAGATGTCATAAAACTAAGCACTTCTTAATCTGGTTAAGGTCACTTCTTTCCTATATTTGGTGATGACCTATGTGGCTTCAATACATTATTGGTCAATATCAAAAAAAATGTACATAGTGAATTCAAAATTATCGGGATTTTTTTTATTTTGCGGGTTTGGAGAGTTCGATTGTAATTTTTTTTTATTATGTTGACACACATGCATGCCCTTCAAGTATGATAAAATTTTCAGCTGTTCAGTTGTTTTTTTAAACATAATAGCAACCGCTCGGTGTTGTTTGCTTATTCGTGAACTTTTCTATTTTTTCTATTTCCAAAAATAAAGAGCGTCGATTCAAGCAAAGATGACATTAAAAGTGCTCCGCTGAAAGAGCTAAAGGCTATCCCAAAAATCGAGTTTGAAAAGTTTTTTGGATATTGGAAGAATCGCTGAGACAAGTACATACTCGTAATATCTAATACAGACTATTTTGAAGACGACAACACTAATGTAGACAAATAAATTTTTGAAGTGAAACTTCTTTAGAATCGTTGTGATTTCAAACCGGATGCAACGGAAAAAACGACAGGTAAGAGACACAAATACAAAGTAGTAGTAGTGTGTAGGAAAGAATGAGACAGAAATATACTCGGCAAGCATGCATATAATGTAACTGCTAATTTCGTCGTGGAATCTAACTTCTCCGTAGCTCAATGGTCAGGACGTAGATACACAATACCTGATGCGTAGGTTCGCGTCTCTCAGTATTTTTTTTCTTTTTTTTAGTTTTATTTTTATACTGTTTTTAAATACTTACAAATGCTCTTTTAAATATTTTCAAAGAATTTATCAACAAAAAATAAGAATTTCATTTTCGTTGCTTAATATCTGTCGATCGACCGACCGATTTTTGTTTCTTAGTTAGTCGCTAGATGGCGCGCTACAGTAATTTTGTGTAAGACGGCTGCTAGATGGCACTTAATAATTTACGTGTTGTTTTAGTTTTATTTTTATACTGTTTTTAAATACTTTCAAATGCTCTTTTAAATATTTTCAAAGAAATTATCAACAAAAAATAAGATTTTCATTGTCGTTGTTTAATATCTGTCGATCGACCGACCGATTGTTGTTTCTTAGTTAGTCGCTAGATGGCGCGCTACAGTAATTTTGTGTAAGACGGCTGCTAGATGGCACTTAATAATTTAAGTGATGTTGTCGAGGGGTTTGCGCGGCAAAGAGGGAACTAACGCTCAAGGTCCTTGGCTCGGGGACGCGCCTTAATACGTGCTTGTATTTGAGCATTTAACGTGTGTTAGTGTATGTGAAAACTACGTGAGCTACTGTACACTGTATGCGGCTGCGTATTACAGCTTTTTAGTAAGATGTCAGCGTGGTGTGTTATTATTTAACTGTGTGTTTGTGAGTATTTTTATATCTTGTTTAGTTTCACTTTTATCGTGTGTGAATCGCACACACAACTTTTTTTTTCAAAAACCTATGATTCCCGTTATTTTTTAACCAGACCTCATATTATAATTAATAGATAGGAAACCGCACTTTGTTTTATAGGTAACCAAACATACAACCATAGCATATATGTTAGATAAAATTGTATCACATTTGTGTTTGGTCATCGACTGTAAGCAAATAGTTGAATGAATGAATAAATAAATAAATAAATAAATAAATAAATATCGTATTATTATGAATGTAGTGACTATACGACTTATAAATCGAAGCACGTAGTTAAAGCCGACTTTTAAACGAAACTTTAATGACTTTTCGGTATCCTAATAAGACATCATTAAGAATTGAACCTTCAAAGGAATTGGGTTGTGTCTGCTTTCAGATAATGATTGATATAAGATCAATTTTTGAAGTTGGCAGATGCCTAATAAAAGTAGTGCATAAAATTAAACATAGAAAAGTAAGTAAGGCTTTTTTCTCTAAATATTGCATTCTATTCTAGGTACCCTAACCCTACCTACTCTCCTCATTAGCAACAACTACGCAAAAATCCTTCTCTCTATAAACGCACCTTCTATAAAGCCGCGTAATGAACATCATAAAGACTTTTAAACTTTTAAATGAATTCAGAGCGAGCAATGTTTTAATTAAAGCAAATTAATTAGGTCGGCAGCGTTTACTGATATTACATGTGCATAATTATGAGCGTTTCATATCGGCGTGTCACTTGTAAAGTATCATTTTAACTACCTCTGAGTCGTGTTGATAGGGTACATTTACTTAATAAAAGCAGTTATGTATTAATACGTGTACTATTGCATTTATTTTTATGGCAAAGGGATAAAATGTGAAACCCCTACGCATTAATCTGATCGTCATAAAATACATTGTACAAAAAGAGTGACCCAATGAGTGGGTGTTAGGAAGTCCCTTTCATTTGCACTCTTGTATGATCAGTGTGCTTAGTGCGAGTTTTACGTGACATAACGGGCTCGCTAAGGTAAAGGAAAGTCAGCTATGCTATTGGCTACCGATGCATTTCTTTTAAATTCTTCTCACTGCCGCCAAATCGGTAGCCAATAGCATAGCTGACTCGCATTTACGTAGCGAGCCCGTTATGTCACGTAAAACTCCCACTAAGCCCACAGGTTATAACGTAAAGGACTCTAACTTTGAGACCAAGCCAACTGTTTCTGCTCATGGTAGGTACACCCCAATAAAGTACCCTATTGAACAATTGTCTGATCGGTTTTAGCTACTCTTAGTCGCTAATTAATTAATGTGCTTCTAAATAAATGTATTGTAACTTACAAATATAAATAAATACACAAATGTGTGTGGTGTGTTTAAACAAATTATTTTTATAATGGCTTCTAACAATTATAGATTTTTGCACAGGGGTACTGAAGCGCTGTGGAAACATTTAATTATTAACCGACCTTTTTTTGAAAAAGGAGGAGGTTCTCAATTCGACTGTATTTTTTTATGTTTGTTACCTCAGAACTTTCGACTGGGTGAACCGATTTTGATGATTCTTTTTTTAATCGAAAGCTGGTGCTTGTTGTACGGTCTCACTTAAATTTGAGCGAGATCTGACAATGGCATCCATGTCAAAAGCATATAAGTCTTAAATTTGCATTAAGTATGTGCGCGATAAATGGACGAATAACTCAATATCACGCCCACCGATTTCTATGATTCTTTTTTATTGGATGTACTTCATTTGAAGTCGGTTCTTTTTTGTTAAAATTTTAGATTATTTGCAAGTCGTGTTAAAACAAACACTCTACTGTGGCGTCAACTCATTCACATATACTATGCATATTTTGTCCCTCACACATTAATAAATTGAAGTGCGACTGACATGACACATAATGTGACCTCTTTACGTCAAGGTTTTTTTTTATTTGAGGGTTATAAATAAAAAAGCATGAGATAAGGACTTAACGCATGTGTGTGGTATTGTCTACTCAACCCAGTCACTAATAAAATGGATCCTGACGTTTTTAAGAAGCATTAAAAACTAGTTTACTACTTTATACTTTACAGTGACATCATTAGTATCTAAAGGTAACTGAGGAAATATAGTAGGTATGGAAATATCAAACCAGCTTGACATTTACTCTACAATGTTAAAAAGTAATGTTACTTAGCACCTGGAATTATTTTTATTCAAGCAAGTTTCTCGCCTCTTTCGTGGCTGACTACCGATGTTACTGATATCCATGTGTGGTAATACTGGTAATCAGTAATCACCATGCTGTAAGTGATTATACATATACCTGCATATCGATGTGTTATTCATAATGTTCTCAAAGGTGTGTGAAGTCTGCCAATCCATATTGGTAGTGCTCTCACATTGTTTTTTTATTGAACAGTTGCTGTTGGCTCTAGCGGCCTTTACAGCTTCGTGCAACATAGATTTTGAATGTTGTGAGAGCAGGCCCGTGCCCAATAGTGGAACAACGGTCAGTTATGGGCTGTGATTGGGTGTCCAACTGTCCATACTTATAATCGGCCATACTTATCATCAAACCAAACATCGGCTTGTTTGAGAGCTATTGCACAAAAATCTAGAAATAAAACAGAACAAGATTGAGACAGTTTAAAAAATTTAAAAGATTAAAAACAAGTTAATACTGTCCCATGGTGTTTAGACGTTTAGCGATTACTTAGATAGCTACTTATTTAGCAATTCTGCGCTGAGCCGACTGGCGCCTGCGCACCTATCACGACCTATCACGAGGTCACACAACTCACTAGTGCCGCGAACTAGTGGCTGCGAGGAAATAACGGTTTGTTGCTTAAACTTAGAGAGGTACCTACCCACATGACATAATGATTCCAGAATCCAGACAACAATTTTTAGCGTGATTAAGAAAGAAAATACATTGGAAGTATATAACATATAAAATATAAGATACTTAAGTACTTAAAAAACAAGTAAAAAGATAAAAACCAGTCATGTGCATGTGAGGCCACGCGCAATGTAGGAGGTTCCGTAGTTCATTGATTATTATTTATTACTCAAGCTAACTACCTGTTACCCGAGCCATGGTAGTTTTCCTTTGAAATTCATCCTATAGGCATGATTATGGTACTAGGTACTGCTTCCGTGAATTTCTTCACGTGTCCAATGCGTACCATTTAGCTGGCAGATTCCCCTGAATAGAAAATTATATTTGCAGCTATATATACAGGGATCACCTATTGAGGAATTCAAATACTTAAGCTAAGTTAAAGCAAACCGATAATACTTATAATTAACCAATAAACTACGGAACTACGTCGTCGCGACGCCAGGCACCTGGCGTGAGCATGTCTATCGATCTTGAGATGTTGGTACACTAATAAAGTGTGTATGTAGCACAGGTCTGTAGTGTCTATGCAGTAAATTACCTAATGAACGCATGCTAGGTATTAAATAAAATACCTAAGCATTGAATGTAATCACAATAAAATATACGGCTGAATGTTTATTGCATGCTTACCTTACCTACCAATACCTATGCCAATATTAATTTAATTTGATAGTCCGCTATTCCTTATGTTCACAAACCTAGTAAAAGTAAGTGTACGGAATTCCCGTACATTAGCTAATAATTAAAGACAATGAGTGCTAACTCAGCAAAAGCATGTCACGCGGCAATGAGAGTTAGATGACCGAGTTGCTCCCCAACAGCCACGCGTTCTATATTAAAATCCTTAGCGAATTGTAATTTATTTGCAATTAAATATTTTGTTCCAATAAAGCAGCTTTTATTTTGTGTGTAAACCATACAACAGTAAGTAAAATTTAAAACCTATTAGGTACCTAAAATATTTAATATTCTATAGGTACCTGGATATCGAATTTTTGACACAGTTACACAGACATGTATTGACATATTATTTTAGTTTAAAAATGTTACGTAAATATGTAAACTTGTTACTAAGTAAAGACTTGCATAAGTGAAATCGCGTCAGGTCATGCAAATAGGCTAAACCCATTGAATAATAAGCACCTACTAGATAAAACACAATAAAAGATGTAAGAAGGTAATGCAAAATGTTACAAAAGATAGTGAAAGGAGGAAACTGTAGCGCAACAATTATTTTTCATTATTCGTGAACATCGATGGTGACCTGAATAATGTCTATTTTAATCTAAATAATAAACATTAATAAAATTTTCCCTGTTTCACTGAGAGAGCTGAAATACTGGAAATGTCAGGAAAATTAATGTTATCGGGTAACCCTCATTTCGATCGATCAAGAAAATAATCTTCTTAGTGTTGTCTTGTGGCAACTAGGGCTATACCTAGGGTTACCATAACTTCTAAGAACCAATACCTACGGGACGTTTTCTCTTCCGATGCTCAAAAGTCACAAAATCCGACACGCGGCTTTTCAACTACACCATACATAGAATGCATGTGTACATAGTGATCTCAACCGTATCAATAGTTAAAAAAAAATAAAAAAAAATTGAATCAGTTTTTATCCCAAATGTTGACAATTTTTTCAATTATACGGGACGTATGGCAGGCAACCCTCTATACCAGCGAGCCGTACCTACTTATCTTTTTGGCTTAGGAACTTCTGGTAGCAGTAAAATTGCAGTTTTTTTCAGAGGAATACAATACGCAGGAAAAACAAAGAAGCGACAAACAGAATTTGCAGATAAGATGTAGAATATGCAGAAAATAAATCAATCGTCCCAGTCACATTAAGCTGAGAAGTTCGCTTTCATAGAAAAATATACAGTAGTTTGTAGTTTGTAATTTCTTAATTACACACCGATAAACAGTTGCCAATTATTAGTAACCTTTAGATAAGATAAAGATGGATAAGATAGGTAGTCAAAGTTTCTTTTCAATTGACATACTGAGTCACATTTTTAACGTAGGCACACTTTTTGCACTATACAATCATTACAGTATATACACGGATATACCACAAAATGCTGGATGGTTAATCGTGGTAGCATATCATACGGATACTATTTATTTTGAAGTTTTATTATGAAATAAATAGAACAAAAGATGAGAGTGAAATTTTAAGATTTGTAACACGGACGGTGACACAAAAATGACGGTGACGAAAATGTGTGACGATGGCAATGACGATGGCAAGTGTTCTACCAATTGTGCCCATGGAAATCACAACTGGAGGCACCACTGATGTCTCACCGACCGAAAGTGAAGCCGGGAACACTCACCATTGACATAAATGATAATATTGTGGTTTGCATTTGGTCTAATCTTGCACTATAATTTCAAATATGAGACGGGTCAGCGCTTGTGCTGCTAATAGTATGAATATTAGAAATACATCTTATTCCTCTCAGTTCTCTTAAAAGGAAGCATCATCATTACAAACCAAAGCTGTCTCAGGTCAGGGCCAAGCTCCCAGCTCCTGGTCTAGGTAAGGCACAGTATTTTTTTTCCCAGAGAGGGGAAAATCAGATTTTGGGGGAGGGGGAGGCCAAGATCTCAGACTCGCAGTGAACGCACAATAATTAAGCACATTTATGGACAAGGCCAGGCCCAGGGCTTTTGCTACACAAAGGCCATATTCTACCACCCTACCCAACTCCGCTCAGCAGGCTTCCTCCTTCTTTTTTTTATGGAAATAGTCGGCAAACGAGCTGACGATCCACCTGATGGTAAGTGGTTATCGTCGCCCATGGCTATCAGCAACACCAAAGGCATCACAGATGCGTTGCCGGTCAAGAAAGAGAGAAGAAAAAGAAAGAAAGAACTGGCTCTCAAACCCCCAGCCGGAATACGACGAGTCGTTTGGCGGCTCCTTCATGCTAAAGGGTGGTGGTAGCTATCCAGGCGAACCCCATGGAGAAACAATAATAATAATAATGGTATTAATTAACAATTAAAATGAATATTACTAATACAATCTATCGAGGAGCTCTACCACCAGCGGGCTGGATTCTGCAGGCTTGCTTCGAATAAAGCTGTCCTTATCTACGAGTTAGTTCCCAGTTCCCAGCTATGAAGGATGTGTATTTGACCTATATCGTTTTACTATGAACAAAGGATAAGAAGCAAATAGGGATTTGATTGGCTTAACGACGGACTGTTCCTTCACCACAGGAAGTGGGTATTATCCATTTGAGGGCTTAGACAGAGGACAGAGGGCCTCGAGATTAGATTAACTGATAACATTGAGATATTTAACGAGAATGACCTGTTAATACCTATCAGCTTGCATAAATAATCATCGCAATGTTTTACTTTTCAAGGAATCAGTTTTTCGACCTTATTAGAGGTACCTTCCTGGTTATTTTACTAACATGTAGTAATTATCTTAAAAATATCTAATTAACCTGTGTAAGCTGAACATTCAATCAACGGTACCAATGAGATAAGTCAGGTATTTGTACAATATCATAATGTAGCCTGTTACGTATAGAAATAGTGACAAAACTGTGGTAAGTTTAGTCCGTAAACTTTTTATTTTGAGAAAACTTGTAATTTAACTCGTATGTTGTAGAAAATAAGGCCGAAAATTGATTAAAGATGAAATTATAAACATACGTAATAAAGCATAGTGCGGTCGGTGGCCGCAAGGACGTTGGTGCGCGGGCGGAGGTTTCGTTCGTGGTTGGGTCGACTTCAAGTCAAGATACAGATACGTTGTATGTGTGCGTGAATTTCTTGTGAGCCGAGCTTGCGTTCGGTGGTTTGACAGTAACGACATTGGATAATGTTGCATGCGATTTATTGCTCCCCACTTTTCTGGTTAATGATGACAAACTTCAGAGTCCAGATTCCAATGTTTGTTTGAGTGTGTTATACTAGAATGTGAAATAATTTGCTAGTGAATATCAAATAAGAAAAATAAAAATAAAGTTCCAATGAATTTTAACATAAAGTATGGTAAAAAATTCTTGAAACAGAATTATAAAATTAAAGATTAAGTTTCCTATTTTTATCTTGACAAGAATGAAGGACTTTTTTAATCTTCTGTAATTGTATTTTTAATTTTACAGTAAACATTATATTAAAAAATTAAAAAAATAAATAAATAGATGCATTATATTTTTTTCTTGGCGTATTGATAATTTGCAATTCAAAATATTTTTTGTAGTGTTAATGAAATAATCTAACATTTTAACAAAAAAATAACCGACTTCAAATGAAGTACATTGTACTTTTGACATGGATACCGTAGTCAGATCTCGTTTAAATTTATGTGGGACCACACGACAAGCACCAGCTTTCCATTAAAAAAAGAATCATCCAAATCGGTTCACCCAGTCCAGAGAACGGAGGTAACAAACATAAAAAAAAAACAAAAAAAAAATACAGTCGAATTGAGAACCTCCTCCTTTTTTTGAAGTCGGTTAAAAAATATTTAAGTCGATTATTTGAAGTTGTAACTTTTAAGGAATAGCAACAGTATTACTAAAGTCCTATAAAAAGTGTTCATAATTTATACATCATAAAACTGATCCCCCCCATTAATATTACTTGGGTAAATAGAAACTGTGTATGGCAACTCTTTTTCCGCGTAGAGCGTTCACATCACAATCACAACAAGCGGGCGGCGCTGTTTCATAAAGTTTCATTCACGCACACTGTTGCGTGGTGGATCGTGAAGTGTGCTTGTGCGCTGCGCTTGCTACTTTTATTACTTTTTTCGAACGGCCTGCCAAGCAAGCGAACCAACCAAGCCACTTGCCTGCTCGCGTTCGCCGTTTACCTGCTAGTGTATCAATTTGTAAACATTTAATCTGTTATCCACCTCGTTTGATAGTTAAATAAGTTACAAAGTTACTTGTGCTACGTGAAGTGAAAACTTTCTGCAACACCCAGATGTTGGCGGGCAAACGGCAATAACCTCGTTTCGTGTCAACAAATAAATATAAACAGTGATCGGAACAAGTCGAGTTAGTTGCCGTTTGGAACAAAAAGTACAGTGATGAATTATACAATGGCTTAAACTGGAAATTCAGGACAAGAATGGGATGGGCTTCGGCTGCTCATACAGGAGTTCGGTTTCGCGAGTCGCAACTTCAGTTTCACCTACATATCGTTTATGGTAAGTTAAAAAGTTTCGTGTTTTGTTTCGTAACTACCAAGATTGCGAGATTTGCGAGACGGCGTTATTTGCAGATGGTTTTTTTTTATTTTACATCTGTGTTTTGTGCCAGCATTTGCCTATAAAGTCAAAGACTTGTAGATAAAGTTTGTAAATCATAACGAGAATAAAGTTCGCGAATTTTGAAATTACCGCGCACAAAGTGTTTTCTTAGACGGTCGTAGCAAATCGTGTCGTGCCTATGAAGTTGTGATCATACGAGAAACAAGGTGTTTTATAATTTCCTGCTTCACTCTGCAGCTTTGAAAAGAAAGTGGGATAATTACAGTAAGAAACTTAGCAATACCAATAACAGCTTCTACTACTCGTAGCACTTGTAAAGTGAGAGTTTTGCAATATTATAAATTTGCAAAACCAATTTATTTTCCATTATCAATTTCCTAAATTCATGTTGTTTTATGTAGTTACTAGCTTTTGCCCGTGGCTTCGCCCGCGGTAGAACGGTTTCGAAACAAAATTTTTAATTAATTAATTTAGATTTATATGCTTGTGGTATCGCGCGCGTGGATATCGATTCTACAAATCCCGCGGGAACCCTGAACTTTTCCGGGATAAAAAGTAGCCTATGTGTTAATCCAGGGTACAGGCTATCTCCATTCCAAATTTAAGCCAAATGGGTTAAGTAGTTGTGGTGTGATTGAGGAACAAACATCCAAACATGTTTACAAACTTCCACATTTATAATATTAATAGGATAATATTTTTAATATCTTTGAACATACCATACAACTGATACAATATACATAAATAATAGTTTTTAAGATACTTACCCTTTTTTTTCTAACATTTTGTAAAGGTACCAACATTTTGATGACCAAAGAATACAGGATGAGTTATAAATTATTCATGTACCGACATTATGTTACTAATAACTACCATGCTAAGTTGTATTTACAGTAGTTTACATCGAAGATATATAGGGGCTAAGATAGTATTTTTTAGATGCGCTTGATGGTGGCTGACTTAATAATTCAGAGGACAATGTAGATTTTTAAAAGAGAATAATGCTATTAAATAAAGAAGTCAGTTTAATTATCACCCATTTATTAAAAGAATAAATTTGTTTATATTTTTTTAATATTTTGCATATTACACCAAATAAATATCAAGATTAATGGTACTACATAAGCAATCTTATCTTGGGTTCATTGAGTCATTACAGAAAATAATTTCTTTGCAATTTTTACAACAAGCACTGGCCTGTTACTCTTCACATTGTAACAAATGTAACCACGTTTTACAACCAATTACAATAGTATAATCTACACACAAATAAAATGCAGCACAATTCATTACATCACAAACAAAGGCTCTATTCTAATGTCTTCATTGACAAAAGAATACAATTGGACATTATACACATCAGTTCACAAGCTGGCACAAATATATGCAAATGGTTCCTGCAAGGAACACAATACCAAATCATTGCAACTTGCAATTTAGATGAGGCGTAACTAATGATTTGTATGACACACTCATTATGACTGAAGAAGTTATTAACATACAAGCTCATAAAACACTGACTTGTGAAAGCATGTCATGTGATAAAATATGTTAAACAAAATTACTTGGGTGAGTTTTGCCTTTATCAGT
>CAWVQL010000319.1:0-30728 GCA_963932265.1 Thymelicus lineola | reverse complement strand
CTGTAGTGTCTATGCATATCGGGCAGTCTGTGGCTAGCTGCGAGTGAGTGCGGATGTGCGCTATGCGTATTCATACTTCACCTATTACAGAGTAAAGCGTGTGTATTATTGACCCTCCGAACACTACAAGTGGCGACGACGGTAAAAAATAATAAGTAATTACAAAAAATTTGTTGGAAAAAAGAAGGATTAATGCCCTTGCTTGCATACGCTTGGGCAGGCAAATTCGTTACGAAAATATTCTATTATGTACGTATTCAAGTAAGTAAAGTGTATAATTACATTACAACCACATAATTTATATGTGGGTACGCCTGACTGCGTGTACTTAAATAACAACTATTTAAGTATTAACGTTTTAAGAACTTGGCAACGAAAGTACCACTGCCAGATTTGTACACAAAATGGTTGTCTAAACATCAAAACTAATTAAATATTTTGAAGGCCACGTAAGTCACCTTGTTACAAATGGTCATGCATCAAGTAATTACTTCAAATATACCATGAATTTATTGCAACTGGTTACGATATTGCTGTCGGTAATATTATATATAGTGGAAGAGTAATTTATTTCGTTTCTTATTTCAAATAAAGCTATCGAATCACAATAACAATATCCTAAGTCTTGTTTGTATTTGTTGGATAATTCATAAAAGCGTGAAACTTCACGTTACCCTTGGAATGACTTGGAAAGAAACGATTGAGAATCTACCCCACATATTAATATAATGCTGTTGTTAATATTTTCATAATTCAAATACCGTTCTGCAATGAATCCAAAGATTTTATATTGATAATTATTATCTAAACAAGTTTCAGATGTAATTTTGCTTATTAGCTGGCAGTTTAACAGAAATATTATTATGTTCACGCCACCACAGTTCACTTGAAGATCACGCCTATATAATCATTCTAATGAAGAACCTGGAAAATAGCTACGAACAGTGTGTTACGGATATGAACATAATATGTAAAAAGTTTATTATACATTACAACCCTTATTACGTAGTAATATTGAAACATCAATTGGTTAATATTTTATTGCTAAAGCCAATATTAAATATATTGATATCTACGTCAATCGATAGCTACATCAAGGTTCACGCAGATTGTTGGGTCTATCCCACTAGTCCCATTACAAGGTCCGTTGGTTGGACACACAAACCTTTATACGGCTCGTAAGGAGCATGCAAATGTACTCTGTGTACAAAAAGGCCGCAAAGGCACGCAAATTTAAACAAGGTTCGTAAGGAGAATGCTACTGTACCTTGTGAAAAAAAAGCCCAAATTAGGCATATTATTATTGTCATATACATATCTTCTTGCTGGTATAAATAAAAATGAACCTTAGTATTTCTCGGTAGCTTAACCGATTTGACTATGTTTGATTCAAAAATGTTCGTGATGGCTCAAGGATGGCTGTTTTGGGAAGAAAAACAAAGTTCTGGGTAAAGTGACGTTGAATATTTTTATGTTCAGCCAAACTATTAAAGATCGAAATATAGTCTTTGCGAAAGTTATTCGATGCGATGTGTATTTCCTATTAAAGGTCTATTAAAATCGAAAGATAGAGAATACTAAAGTTCAGTCTAAATGTCAAAGATATTGAAACCCTTTGTTTGCTAAAAATAAGTAAATAGCAATAATCTAAAATATTAACAAAAATAACCGACTTCAAATGAAGTACATCAAAAAAGAATCGTCGAAATTGGTTGGATATTGAGTTATTCGTCCATTTATCGCGCACATACTTAATGCAAATTTAAGACATATGCTTTTGACATGGATGCCATTGTCGGATCTCGCTCAAATTTATGTGGGACCACACGAAAAGTGCCAGCTTTCGATCAAAGAAAGAGTAATCAAAATCGGTTCACTCAGTCCAGAATTAATTAAGGTACGGAGTAGGCACTTGATTTAGAGTTCTAAGGAATAAGCCAATTTATAGATACATATGTAATCGATATACATATTAAATTGCTGCTATAGCAAGTCATTCGAGGTGATGAGGATTATACATACTATAATGTATTCTGTATGGTATGTACAAGTGGTATATAATATACCATAACATGTACTGTCAATTATAAATCAAAACAAACTAAGTAAAAAAACCACGCATACAAGGACTTCAGAAATATTTATATAATAGATAAATATTCTAAGGCTATACAGTGATATTACTGTTACATAAGTAAAAGCCACGCATACCTACTAGAAGTTCACGCATATTTATAAATTAAATTATAATCTAAGGCTATGCAGCCACGTTGCTGTTACTTAAGTAAAAAGCCACGCATACTAAAAGTTCACGCATATTTATAAATTAAATTATAATCTAAGGCTATGCAGCCACGTTGCTGTTACTTAAGTAAAAAGCCACGCATACAAGGACTGCAGAAATATTTGTATAATAGATAAATATTCTAAGGCTATACAGTCATATTACTGTTACATAAGTAAAAGCCACGCATACTAAAAGTTCACGCATATTTATAAATTAAATTATAATCTAAGGCTATGCAGCCACGTTGCTGTTACTTAAGTAAAAAGCCACGCATACAAGGACTGCAGAAATATTTATATAATAGATAAATATTTTAAGGCTATACAGTCATATTACTGTTACATAAGTAAAAGCCACGCATACAAGGACTTCTTAAATATTTATAAAATAAATAAATATTGTAAGGCTATACAGTCATATTACTGTTACATAAGTAAAAGCCACGCATACTAAAAGTTCACGCATATTTATAAATTAAATTAAAACCTAAGGCTATGCAGCCACGTTGCTGTTACTTAAGTAAAAAGCCACGCATACAAGGACTGCAGAAATATTTATATAATAGATAAATATTCTAAGGCTATACAGTCATATTACTGTTACATAAGTAAAAGCCACGCATACTAAAAGTTCACGCATATTTATAAATTAAATTAAAATCTAAGGCTATGCAGCCACGTTGCTGTTACTTGAGTAAAAAGCCACGCATACAAGGACTTCAGAAATATTTATATAATAAATAAATATTCTAAAGCTATACAATCATATTACTGTTACATAAGTAAAAGCCATGCATATTAGAAGTTCACGCATATTGTAAATTAAATTAATCTAAGGCTATGCAGCCACGTTGCTGTTACTTAAGTAAAAAGCCACGCATACAAGGAGTTCAGAAATATTTATATAATAGATAAATATTCTAAGGCTACACAGCCATGTTACGGTTATATAAACAAAAGCCGCATACACGGTGACCGCAAAGATTTATAATTCAATGTTTTAAGGCTACGCAGTCATGTTACTGTTACATTAAACTGTTAAAAAGCCATGCATGCACAGTAGCTGCATATATTTACAAATTAATGTTTTAGAGCTATGCCGTTATGAAGATCATTGAAAGCCAAACATGTCTGTTGGATATGAGTCATGTGACACATATTCGAGATGTCTGATGGAGATGGTTCTATCATAATCGGCCGGCCGCATTTCACTGGTATGAAATCGTGGGATGAAATAACAAATTGCAGGTTTTCAGAAAGCTACCCCAATCACAATGAATCACAACAATCAAGTACAGAAATGATGCAAGTATTATGTAAGGAATCAAAAGTAAGACAACAATTTATTGGTGTGGTATATTTTATTCCATTAATGTATTAACATTCCATAACTTGTTTTGAAGTAAATTTGATTCCTTTAACCTTTGCAACTGACCATGTATTAAATGTACAATGACATACTACCATCATTGGCGATTCATTATTTGATAATAATCGTTACAGATTATAATATATTCACATATTTGAGCCAGATTATGACAAAGTAGTACAAGTAGTTATGAGTTCATGGTAACAGATTCAACTTTTGTGATAATTATATTCATTTTTATTACCATATAATATAATCCATAATAATTTATTGGATGTTTTATTATTCTTATTGAAATAATATAACGGTTCATCCATACAGAAATAAGCACTTGCAAAGTCAGAAGATTTTTATTTTCATCTAATATCTTTGCTTGCAATGTAAATGGTAATCCTTTTGAGCAGCCGAAAAATAAAGGGAAATATGTGAAGATTATGATTTTGTCTCCATAGTAAAGAGACAACGAGGCACTGACTTCTGCAGAGAAGTTCTGCAGAAAAGAGCGCAGGCTGTTTTCGTGTAAAATCGACATCAACACTTTTACTAGCGTCAAGTGTCGGCTAGTGACCAAAAGGTTATTTTTATCAGTTTCCATACTTTTCCACGACAGTATTCAATAAGGATACCAAGGGCAAGGTTACCTACTGTAATTATTGAGTATACGTTAACAAATAGGTTCGATTTCATTATGCCTGACTCTGCGAAGCGGATACTAAAGAAAGGTTGAATGACAGTGCAGAGAAGTAAGTTTAGAGATTTTTCTCTAAAAAGCAATGCAGTCCGCGGCTCGTTGTATATTTCTGTATTACAGATCTATCAAGTTTGCAGTGACGATGATATTGAGGAACCTAGAAGCACTAGATCTCCATCAAGACCTTGGAGTGGCCACATCACTAAGCCGAGTGTAGGTACGTGCAAGTGTGAGTGACCGTGCACGCAGGAGTACTAACTCACAAAGCATTCTCATAGAGAGTGCTTGATAACGATTGAAAACTCCCCTGGGAAGCAAAGGTAATCTGAATTCGTTTCCTTGGTGAATAATAAGGGTAGGTGACGTAAATTCCCAGAGAATCATAGCTTAAGTTTGTTTGTTTTTGGTAATTAATGCATAATAATTAATGAGACAATAAATGGGTCAGCTGTGATCATAGTATCACAAGCAATTATTTTTTTAAGATTATAAAGGTTCTTTTGCTACAATTTAAACGTCCCTGTGACCTTAACAGTGTAAATACTGGTAGAATTAAATAGTTTAATAATAAATGAATTGCTGGCCAATGGTTTGAATTTCTTAGTGACATGAGATGAAAAAATAATATCATATATGAAAATTGTTTCAAGTTGAGTTCTCATAATGCGCGGAGCGAGTTGTTTGCACTGTAGACATTATATTGACATCATGAATTATGTCTAGTTAAATGAATCAAAATTCTCAAGATTTACGTTTGAAAATTTCGAACTACCTTATAGACTTGAAATATTTTTATTTGCCATCCTTGTTCTTTTCGCTATACTTTGCATAACTTCATAAAGATAGGAACAGACTATGAAGCACAGTGACATTAAATGTGGCGCGATGCTTGAGCGCATTTATTAAGTGCTCTCAAATTTCGCGATGTTTACACAACACTTATTAAGGCCGATTTGGGCCGCTTCACATTTCAGAAGCGTCATGTATTTGTCGAGCACCTATAAACAGGATCATGATACTGAATGATACGAGATGGAGACTGGGACTCGAGAAAGAAAGTTGTAGTGAAGTTGGAGGTGTATTTGTGTATGGGTGACGCGTATTGAACACATAATTATGATTCACTCAATGGATATGCATATCGGCTGGGAGAGCCGTGGCAATAGAGGGATTTACTAGAGTTTTTTTTTCAGAACTTATGTTGTTACTTTTAATATTTGAAGTAGACGACTGTGGTACGTGGCTTGGGTTAATCTATTTTCAAGGCTACATTTGTTGTCAGTTAAAAATGCAATTATGATCTACAAGAGTTGTATTTAGTGAAATGCAAGAAGATCTTCATTTGACTTATTATGCTAGTAAGATATTTTTTTTTATGAAACTTCCAATCACTTCAAATAAAATAGCTTTCACTCTATATATAAACCGTTAGACGGTAGTGTGAGAGACAGGAGTTGACATGTCTACAATTCAATTAGAGAAAAGAGGAGAACAATATGTGGACAGTATAAAGGGAGTTACAGATCCTAAATTGGGTACAGAAAAATATATCGATAAAAATAAGTAACTGAGGCTAACAGATTGATACCAAACTTTAACCCTGCCCTCACATAGCGGTGTGAGTATTTGATGGTGAAAGCGATGTACAGAAACGGGAAACACATGTTATACAACAAAGAAAATAAACGTTGGATATCAAAGAATTTATTATTTTCAGATCTATATCGATGTTGCAATAAAATAATAATAATATAAAATTCCATTATAATTGACGGAAATGCTATACTATATATTTAAAACTAATACTAAAAGCATTCTTATGAAAGGGTATTACAACTTACGATGAATGATTATTTTAATGACAAGACTGCTTGGATATGAGTTTTAAAATATAGATTGTAAGTAGTTAATAAGTGCTATTTGTAACTGTGAGTAGGAAAAAACACCCCGGTAGTTTCTTGCTGCTTCTTCTCCCGGGCCCTTCTCACAGTAGGGCCTTGTTGAAGCATTGGCGTAGCTTGCATGACTTACAAAAAGTGTTTGTAAACCAAACCAATGATAATAATTGAATTTTATACAATAAAGAAGGGATGTAGTGTCTATGCATATCGGGCAGTCTGTGGCTAGCTGCGAGTGAGTGCGGATGTGCGCTATGCGTATTCATACTTCACCTATTACAGAGTAAAGCGTGTGTATTATTGACCCTCCGAACACTACACTTTCCATGCCCTTAACATTATAAACACATTTAATTTTAATTATTGTACCATTAGGATAAGTATTACACATTTAAGTTTCATTATTATTCCACCTAAACAAAATATTATAAATAATTAAAAGACGCCATCTATGAACGCATGGTTAAATTATACTGCTGCCCTCTAGCAGTTTAATGTAGTATCATTTACTTACATCCCCTGAGCAGCACAACATTTCCCTAGCGCCATACTGGATCAAAAAGTTTGTAGTTAAATGTACAGATGGCGCTGATTAAATAATATAGTAATTGTTAAAATCTTTTTAAGTTTTAACCAAAAATGTAACTTAATTACATTATGAATTAATTAATTTATATTGATCTATGATCTGCTAGTTAATCGTCTTGTCGATGATAAGCTCACTTATGGATTAGAACCGCTTGGGCTAGGGAGAAAAGGCTCTGGCTGCAGTGGTAACGCAATCTGCAATTTGTATATTAGGGTGTGTCCTAATCTTCTGAAGAAACTTTTCGGTTAATACCTATCTACGGTTCAGTTTGTCAAAATTGTCATAATAGGTACAATGTAAAATAAGGTTCCACCTGCACCACGCCACCAGCTAGATACATTTTTTCCTTTTGTCTACAGTTCGATTTTCGCGTCAGATCCTACATCGTACCTACTATTCATAATAATATAAAAAATGGGATGAACTTCCTAAAAAGATGTTCCCTCTGTTTTTTAAATGGGTTCCTTCAATAAAGGTTCGGCTCCTTTTTGGCCAATCTTGATTAAGCAGCAATAAAATGCTAAACAACTACTATACGTCAGTAATATCAAAAACATCCACGACGTGTTGCCGGCCAAGAAGGAAGCTGGGGAACCGCTCTAGCTCTTCGACACTCAATCGAAACACCTTTTATCTATCAGCTATCCAGGCGCATAAAATTTTTCTTCGTCATTTATTATGCGTATCGTGAAGGATTGCAATAAATTAGGCAATGATTATAGTGTCTATGTATCTGTTACATTATAATATAATGTTTTCAAATCGTAAATGCGCTTTACCACCTATAACTTTTTTTTTTTTTTTTTTTTTTTCATTTATTTAATACAAACAGGTTTACAAATGTGTTTAACTTAAGGAGCTTTGCATAAACCGTATTGGTTTGTCCGCAAGCTTGTTAGCCTCTAATACAAATTACAAATAATGTTACTACTATTGCTAGACAATCTTACAACAAAAACAGTCATCGCGTCTTGGTGCATTGAAAACCGGTTTTGACAACCGTGCAAGTGCAAGCAAGACAGAGTACAATACAATGCTCATAGCCATACTGTGCATTATACAGAAAGAACAATATACAGGTTGATGCATAATATGATTATTTTTTTTTAATTGATTTATTTATTTTATTATAATTATGATATTATTTGGTATTTTACGTATTATTGAATTTGTTATACTGCTACATGTAACATTCAAGTCTTTGAAAATTAATTTTACATAATGTTTACATAAATTTATATAACATTATTTTTAAGAATTTAGAAGCAGGTCATAGAAGTACTTTTTATATTTAAGCTGAAAGTTTTGGTCCTTAATCTCTGATAATATTTTTGATGGAATTTCATTCATAAGAGTAGGTACTAGATATTTGTTTGTGCGTTTTCCGTAATAATTATAAGCCCTGGGGATCAAAAGTTTTTCCTGTGCAATTTTTCTTGTAAATATTGAATGCTCTATTTTTATTTGTACATCTTTATTCTGAAACTGTTCTATTAATATTAACATTTTTATTTTAGTATGGATTGGTAGTATCTTGCAATATTTAAAAATTCCTATAATGTCATTATTTTGGTACAGTCTAATTTTAACTTTTTTGGGTATTATTATTTTAAGTATTCTTAACTGTAAATTAAAAATTTTATCCAAATAAGATTTAAAAGTTCTCCCATAACTTGTAAGACCATACGAAATAATGGACTCAGCAAGTGCATTGTACAAATTAATTAAGACTGAGAAAGGCACTTTATATTTAAGGATCGCAAATTTAGCTAGCATAGCTCTTAATTTCATACAGACAAAGTCAATATGGTGGCTCCAGTTGAATCTCTCGTCTACGATTAGACCTAAGTAAGTATACTGTGTGACTTGCTCTATACGGTCACATTTACATTTATTAACTACAGACATATCATTATGGAGGCAATCATGATTATGTGCGACTATTGATAGTGGTTGATGAACATTCACCAAATGACTCGAACGTACATGTAGTATCTTGGTTTTATTTGCATTTAACACAAGTCCTGTGTCGTGTGACCATTTACAAAGGTTAGTAAAATCATCTGCTATCATTTTTTCCGCTAGTTTTAAATTTTTATTAGCTACTAAGAGGCAAGTGTCATCGGCATATTGGTACATCGTGCTATGTTCAACCAAATTTTGCATGTCATTGACGTATGCTAAATAATGTACGGGACCAAGCACTGATCCTTGGGCTGTTCCCGCATTGACCTGTATCTTATCACTTAACTCATCTGCTATCCTAACCTGATATTCTCTGTCTCTTAAATAATCTTCACACCATTTTAATAAAGGTCCCCGAATTCCTGAGTCATCCAACTTCTGTATTAGCATATCATGTCTTAGTGTTTCAAAGGCCTTACTAAAGTCTATAAACAGCAGAATTACATGCTGTTTGTTTTCTAGGCAGTTATTTATTTCGTCAGTAAATTTTGTTAGCAAAGAGCAAGTTGATTTATTCCTTTGGAATCCATACTGTGCACTAGATAAGACGTTATACGACGTATAAAAGTTTTGTATCTGGTTGCAAATGAATTTTTCGACTATCTTATCTATAACTGGGAGGATAGTGATTGGTCTATAGTTCTCGTATTCACAGTGAGACCCCTTTTTATAGATAGGCCTAACTATTCCTCTTTTTAGCTCTGTGGGGTACATTCCTGTCCGTACACTGGTGTTTATTAACTTAACTATTGCATTGGTGATTTTGTTAGACAATGATTTTAAATCTATGCAACGAATGCCATCAGCACCTGCTGATTTATGTATATTTAGATTTCTTATTATTTTAGAGACACTACTATTATCTGCAGGCTTAAAGAACATAGATCTATTTTCAGGGAATGTGTAAGTTGCTTTATTTAGTAGATTATGCTTACAATCTATCAGAATCTTCTTAACATTATTATCAAATGCTGTTGCAAAATTATTAGCCAACTCTTTTACTGTTACGTTGTTTTTTTTAAATGCCTTTAGTATTGCTGTATCTACTGATTTGATTATCCTACCCGTTAATGAATTAAGTATATTCCAAATTTTTTTTGGATTGTTCCGATTTTTATTTATTTCATCATTATAATATTTATTTCGCGAATTTTCTATTATTTTTCTTGTTTTATTTCTATGTTTATTATACTTTAGTCTAAGTATTTTATTACTTGTATCTTTTTTCCATTCATTGAATAGCATATCTCTTTTTTGACAGAAAATATTTATATTATTATTAATCCATTTTTCTTTGTTTCGTTTGCTTGTTGGGTTATTTTTTATTTCATATTTAGATTCGTTATAACATTTAACAAAACTATTTTTAATGTACATATATATTTCTTTTGGACACTGCATTTCTTCCACAATGTTCCAATCGATACAATCAAGTGATATTTTTAATTTATCGTAATTAATTTTTTGTTGAATAATTACATCAGCCTGTACATTGTTGTTTATTCCAATGCCGACGCAAGACAGCACGCACATGCGGTGGTCTGCCATAACTGTGCCGAGCGCTGCCGAGTAAAGGTCTAACGATCGCGATCTTGCAAATATATGGTCAATACAACTTTGTGTAATGGTTTCATTACGTGTTTCTATTCGAGTAAAGTCTGATATCGCGCTCGTTAGGCCACTCTCAGCCATACAGTTTATGTAGTAATCACGTATGTTGTCCCTATGTTTTAGGTTGATATTGATGTCTCCGAGTAAGTAGAAGTCTGAGTTTTTGAATTTGTCCATACATAAGAGTTCTTTTAGTTCGGTTATAAATAAGTGTTTACTTTTATTGGGCGGTCTATATATTGCGCAAATGTGTGCCGAATAGCAGAGAGTGGTAGTGATTTGTACAATAAGTGACTCACAGTGTGTTAATTTATTATTATTACAGATTTGGAAACTATGACAATTTTTGATGTACATAATAATACCTCCACCTCTTCTCTGTTCGCGGAGCATACTACACATTTCATAGCCGTTTATACAAAAGAATTGAGTTAGGTCGTTGCACACAGAAATACCCACTTCCGTTAGTATAATTACGTCTAGATCAATTCGAGATTCGTTAATAATTTGCAATAGTAGACTGAAGTTTTTAATTATAGATCTAATGTTTACATGAACTATGTTAAAAGTAGGCGTATTTTTTGGAAGATAATTACTGAAATCATTTAAGTTATGAGAATCGTAAATTTCAATTATTTCCACAGTACCGCCCAACCCTAATTATTCTATTACCGACGGTTTTTGATTTCCATCGCTGTTTTTTCTATATCATCGAAATTTTTAATGATCGTAGGCTTATCATTATCAGTCTTTCGCACGAGAATTCTGCCGTCTTGGAACCATATATATTTATGAGTGTCCTTAAGTTTGAGCTTAGTTTGCCAAAGTAGATTTTTATTAGCACTAGAGAGGGCACGACGTATGATGACCTTAGACTTAGCTACCGCTGGGTCAGCACCGGAACTTACATCCTCTGCAGTAATTGTCTCCTTTCTTGCAGCACGTATCCACTGGTCTACTTGATCTTCTTTATGCAACATAACGTGAATCACGCCTTCTTTTCCATATCTTCCTTTCAATCTTTTCACTGTGTTTATAGTCTTCGCGTCAATATTGAGTTTTGTGGCGATCTTCACAGTTGTATTTTCCGGATTTTCAGTTTTTGTCTCAGGAATTCCAGCGATTTCCACTACATTGTTAAGTTGGTTTTGTTCTATCGTACCAATATATTGTTCCAAAGCATCCACTTTCAGCTCCAGGTGCTTATTTTGATTGGTTAAATAGACATTCTTCTTTTCGAGTTCCTTTATTTTTTCGTTAAACTTATCTAATGTTTCCATTGTTTCATACATTTTCTTACAGCATTGGTCTAGTGCTTCGTTCACTGAAGATATTTCTTTCTTTACGGCTTTCTTTACTTCACTTGAAATATCGCTGATGAGTTTTTTCATAGCATAGGATTCACTATCACTTTCTAGGTTCTTCGCGACTGCATCTTCATCATCTTCATCTTCTTCTAGCATGACCAATGATTTACGGCGTGGTGACTCTTTGCGACACTCCTCGCATGTCCATTCTAAGCTCTCCGTGTTGCGCAGTGCTGACAGTTGCTTCGCTGATAAACCAGAACACGCTTGGTTTGCATGCACTAACTTGGAGCACTTATTACACTCGAGCATTAGAGACTTTTTAGGAATAGTTTTATCACAGTTGTCACACTTAGGCATATTTATTATATTTTATTTTACTGAAGGTAGTTGAAATAAATCTTAGGATACGAATACGAGTTGACCGTTTCCAATGACGCCGCGAGGCTAACTGACTAACTATCTGGTGGGATTGAAGCATTAATTTACCCTACCACCGTGATGCATACAGTGGAGTACCGTAAAGTGGATTTATTATCCAGATACTATTTACCTGTGATACTTTAATAATAGGTCAGTCAAATCCGTTCTAATTTCGAACCCTCAGTGGAAAAAGACATAAGATGAAAATTGCAATTTTACAGGAGAGCAAAAAAACTGTTTTAATATCAGTAAGTAGTCAAAGGAATTTACATTACGATTTCTTGCACAAAACCGTCAAGAAGATTAATGATAAAAAATTAAAAAAATGAGCATATGCAGCTTTTGTCCCTCTTTCTAATCATATTAATAACTAAAATACAACGTAAGACGACTTATGCTTTTTTTCCACTGAGAGTGCGATTTCAGTAAGCGACCTACACACATGAACTAAGGGAACATACCAAAACCACGTGCCTCATTTAGGGGGGGAGGGGGGTCTTCAAAACACCACGATTGGTCACAGAGGGGGGGGGGGTTTAGGTTTTTGTCACGTAGTCAATATTTTAGCAACCATTGCGCCACAAAGTCGTCAAATATAAGCAAAATTATTATTTTTTAACTCTGTTTTTGCAAAAAAGTATTGAAAACCGTATTTATCAATTACCACATGAAATAACCGCGCTGAATCGGGAATACGGGACGCTAATTGAAAACCAATGTCAAGTTCAGTTCGTTCGGGAATAAAAATACTGGGTATTTTTGTAGCTAGTGAATGACAAGTTTTCTTTTCGTTGTTAAAGAAAAGAAAACTACATTATAAATACATTAACTTTTTAGCTTTTACAATAACAATACAATCTAACAGTAATTTTGCTGAAATGAAACTAAGTTGCAGGACACGAAGAAGGAGAAGGGGAGACCCAGGAGGGTTGTGACAATTTTTATGTTATTTATATGATATATCTCAGCCTTAAACAGCTCTACCCTTACGAAGCTTAATTTAAAGAACTAGTTTCTTTGAATTATAGAAATTAATTAAAAATAGAATGTTCCTTACATAGGTAAATCTAAAAAATCTAAAACTATTCTCCGTGTAACAACCCAAGGTAAGTTATGAAGAGTATTTGTTGTGGCATTTTATGAAAAACAATACAATGAAAAAAAATTTTTTTGAAGGATAAACCATTTTTATTTAAGTATGTAATATCCAAGTCATTTTTACAAAACCAGAAAATGGACATGGCGGCTTTCAACCCACTAACGCCCCAAACTGAGCACGGGTCTCTCCTCTTGAAGATGCCTAGAACATACTCCACCACGCTGCTCTAGTGTACTCGTAGAATGTAGATTGGTGGATGGGTTAGTGGCCAACCAAGTGTCGGAAGTTTTCATGCCACCCGAAAGCTTCCAATATAGCTCAACGACTGATATCTTACGATAACAACCAGGACCGATGGTATTACGTGCCTATAAGTCACGAAAACTCTCAAGAAGTTTTTTCCACCAGCAATCACCCATACATATACCCCACTGTTGTTTAAGTTGGCTGATAACTTAGGAGCGACACAAACTGTCGGAATAAGAGCACTTCATTATTCATGCTGATATAGGTACACAAACCTAAATTTAGGTAAGCCTTTTGCCTCAAAATCTGATTATCAAAGGATTTCTTCAAATTTGTCCAATTCAATTATTTGCAACCAAAGAATGCTTTGAGATAAGAATATTATTTGAGATAGCTTATGTTTGTTACACTTACAATAAACTCTTCGAACTTCTCTTTCGTTTACTTCAAAAACTGTGGTAACAGATAGAGGCTTTTATTCTGGTTTTGTATTAAGTCTGCTTTTGTATAAGTCTGGTTTTGTTTGCTTAGAAGCTCTACGATATTTGTGAGTTCCCCTAGTACTATACCGCTTTAATTGTGGAAAAGAATTGAAAATTAAAACCTACGTAACAATATATTTATTTATTTATTTATATATTTTTATACACGAAGGAAATCTTACACAAAACAACAATGATAGATAAAATTTGCACAAAGGAACTGCTTATTTCTTTAAGAAATCTCTTCCAGCAGCCCTGAGAGAGGAGATAGTCATTGGATGGTAGACAGAACGTGTACCTATAAATAATCACTAAAAGCTAAACTAGAAATACATATCTTTATATAATACATATATTTATATATCAATATAATTGTCTTTCTGAAACAATAACCAGGATAACTGAGTATTTAATGTAAAATATTCTGTTCTCAATAACTTATCATCAAAGAATAATAACCTGGGAGAGTAATTGTGACAGTTCGTCACAACTCACCCAGGTATGCAAATTTCCGCTTCATCCGCATAAAGTAATATTTAACTTTAAAAAGCATTAGAAATTATATGAAACAAAAATATAATATGAAGGCTGAATAGTTAAATGTACATTAGAGCTAAAGTCGCAACTTCAGAAATATTAATATACTAATACATAATAATAATAAAGGCTATAAAATTTTAACTAAACACTTTGCCGATATTTTCCTTTGAATGCTGTAATCGCCTTACCTTACTTCGCTTCGGCGGTGCGTCTATCTACAAATAGCGCATCAAAAAGTAAAAATTACGTAATTCGAGAAATCGATGTTGTCACAACTCACCTCTGTCACAACCCGCATCGGTCTTCCCTAGATTTATTAATTTTATTATTAGCGGTGCAGGTATTTTGATAAGTAACTAATCAATTGGTCAGTTGGCACAACAGGTTGATTCGTGATTGCAAATTCAAAAACGTCGCAAATTTTGTTAGTAATAACGAAAGTCATAACCTTCAGGGTATCGTCAATATGGGGAAGATTTAAATAGTCGAATTGTTTTACAACATGTTTGTGGTCTTACACATATTTTGACATTGTTTTATCGTCTTCGGTGGCTTCGGTGGCTAAAGCCCCCAGATGTCACGGAAAGGCGATCCCCAATTTTCGGCCCCGAACCATATGTAATCTGTGCTAGAACATCGGACTAGACAAGAGTAAATTATATACCAAAAAATTCGTCTTATTTATAAGATAAACATATTTAAATCTTAGCTTCAGCTGCTCTTGCCAAATGAACAAAATAATGCAAAAAAGTTTTCACAGTATTTACCTCATTACATACGATTTTATAATCGATTGAATCGATTGATAATGATCGATTGATGGAACATAATAATATATTTTATGTATTATTTAGTGATTATAATTATAATATTAATTTATTTTTTACATATTTTTGTATTCCATATAAATCAAAACTATGTAATATATTATAATTACCATTCAATCGTTACGCTAATTTTATTAAATTACATTTCGAATATTTTGACATCGATTAATCGATTGACAACAATGATGATGTAATCCCTAATAATGTCATTTTGGTAACCATAGTATTTATAAATAACACCACTGTATTGTCATATTTGTCATCGATCTTTCATCTTTCTACGCGTGTTCTTGTATATTTTACTATCAAATATTTTCAGCGTATTTGGAGTCCTATTTACTATTGAAACTCATCGACACGTACACAGTGATTTTAATTTTCTATTGTATTCGCTTTCGTACTTGTGTTTTGGTGAATGTGTTTCGCAGTTTCGCTACAATTTCTTGCAAACCAATACTATATGAATATGGACTCCTTAATCGCCTGTTTTGTGACTGACAAAGGTTCAGAATAAGTCCTGAACACTGGATAACGTACCCTATACATCTTTAGAAGATCAGGAAGTTGCTGTGGCCATACTTACAATGAGTATATTATGGTATCTTGATTGGGCAAGGTACTAACGAAATATAACGCCTCCTGCACAACTACACGAAATATTAATATATTATAATGATAACTAATAAAATCTCTTGAAATATGCAATAGCTTTTATTAAACAACCTTTTTATGACATTCGTTTTGGGTGAAAACCATTGAAGTAGTAGATAGTATAATAGACACCCGCAACGTAAGTGTAACATACATATTAAATAGCACTGTGACACGAGTATGACATAATCATAACCTATAATTAAGGTGATTCATTCTAGGATTTCCTTAGTTGGCCATTGCTGGCAGCCGTGAAAATTGGAGAAATTGAACTTTTTGCAATAATCTAATTAGCAGCCAATTTCCAGTCTTGTCTACTTAGGCCTGAGTTTCTATGGAAACTGGGGTTCTCCTTTCGTAATTCGATACAAATTTAATAGAATTCGATAAATTGTACTTCTTTTGTTCACAATTTCCGTTTTTTGTTCTGTTCGCGAGAATGATTCACATCGCTTAGTACAAGCGGCTCAGAATCCTCAAGATAAACACAAGTAGGTACAAAAATGTTACCGATGACCCTATTTTCCACGTCACTTATCTATCAATATAACCCTGTACGCACCACTACACGGGACTTTTGATGGAGATTTCTCTGTTCCTTCGGCCTCGATTACACAATACCAACATCAAAGGAGGTTTTCGTTAGGGTTCTCTCATAGATTAAATATAGACAAAACTGATGCATGATTCTTAATTCACCGGGTGGTTACAGTAGCGTAAAATGTTTGTTATTTTGTTTGTTATTGTATTATAAATTAGTCGATAAACGATTAGAAAACCTGATGGTAGGGACATCAGGAATAAGCCTAATAGGAAAGAGTAAACTCATATTGGAAACATGGAAAAAATTTACGATTTATTGAAGGAGAACGCTAATCAGGTCGGTATAAAACCAGTATGAGTGTGAGTGAGGGAGTTGCATCTTTGAAGGGAGTAATAAAAATGTTCACCGCTTTCTACTTAGCCTTCAACGCTAAACGCTAAACCAGATATCCATGGGTTCGCTACTTAGACCAGGGTAGAAGCCTTTAAAAATAATGAAAAGTGAAAAAAAATTATAATAGAATGAAACCTATTGCAAAAGGAAGAGAATATAACAAAAAATAAAGGAAAAATAATTTACGGGCGATCTGAGGTCGGGAAGTGGGGGGGAGGGGGGGTTTAAGGGTAAAAAACGGTTTATCTCAATTTCCAGCAAAACTATAAGTCCTATGGAAAAAAGTTGAAAGGCAAAGTTATAGGTAATAAAAAGGTCTACAATTTTTGTATTTACACTTTTTTCACATAACCTCAAAATTTATGTGAAAAATTCAAAAAACCAAGTTTTTGGTTTTTTATTTTTATCTTTTACAAAAATTTTTTTTTTAACAAAATTTTGTGAAAACTTACCTTTCTATGTCCCAAACATACTGTAATTTTTTTGATTTAAAATATTTATTTTTTCACCTTATTTTGACTTAATATCGAAAAATCACCCTAATTTTCAATCGAAAATTCACCTGTCAAAATATCCGCTTTTTTAAAAAAATCTGTGAGCTTTTTATTTGCTAAAATCTCTACTTTCTGATGGTATAAAAAAGATATACACTACTATGGTAAATTTTCTCAGAAAATGCAATGAAACGACAACTATTTTTGCATGTTTCTTGCAATCTTTATGGATTTGTAATTTTTTTGCTTATTAATTTATTAATTTAACATGGATTTTGACGTTTTTCGATTAATTAAAGTGTAAATTTTAATAAATGGCTCAAAATTGTACATAAATATTAAAAATATATATTTAAAAACTCGAACTCGAATAATTTTTGTGAAAATAGTTGTCGTTTCATTGCATTTTCTGAGAAAATTTAACATGGCAGTGTATATTTTTTTATATACCATCAGAAAGTAGAGATTTTAGCAAATAAAAAGCTCACAGATTTTTTTAAAAAAGCGGATATTTTGACAGGTGAATTTTCGATTGAAAATTAGGGTGATTTTTCGATATTAAGTCAAAATAAGGTGAAAAAATAAATATTTTAAATCAAAAAAATTACAGTATGTTTGGGACATAGAAAGGTAAGTTTTCACAAAATTTCGTTAAAAAAAATTTTTTTTGTAAAAGATAAAAATAAAAAACCAAAAACTTGGTTTTTTGAATTTTTCACATAAATTTTGAGGTTATGTGAAAAAAGTGTAAATACAAAAATTGTAGACCTTTTTATTACCTATAACTTTGCCATTTAACTTTTTTCCATAGGACTTATAGTTTTGCTGGAAATTGAGATAAACCGTTTTTTACCCTTAAACCCCCCCTCCCCCCCACTTCCCGACCTCAGATCGCCCGTAAATTATTTTTCCTTTATTTTTTGTTATATTCTCTTCCTTTTGCAATAGGTTTCATCCTATTATAATTTTTTTTGTTTTCAAAAATTATCGACCCTGGACTAACTTGTCTATATAAAAAGATTAAAATTGTAACCCTGTGAACCAAAGCACCTTTCTGTTTAGACCGCTTATAGAATATAAAGCTAATGGATTGGCATGAGTTAGCGAAATATTCCGTCTAACGTTACCTCGACATTGGCCTCAAATAACTCGCTCAAAAATATTGGAGGCAGTCTGTGACCGCCCGCTTTGTGGTGCTAAAATTTTGTAGGAATAACCTTTTTTGGTCAAGGCTTTGGTGAGTCCGCAGCCGAATGAATACCGTTCTATTCCTGCTGGGGGTCACCATACCATTATAATATGTATACTAGCTTCTGTGTTTTCTACTTAAGCCTCCTGCTAATAGGTACTTCGTATTATATAATACAAAGCATTATTATCCATGTAACTTACATAAGAATAATTAAACCTAAAATCCTAATCATTTATGCTATATACCCGCCACTATTGGACTTGTACCAAATTGAAACTTTCCGTTTAATTAGTAGATTTATAATTGTGTAACAGGTACATAGAAAGAATACCCGTGCGAAGTACTTAGTACATTTCATCTAAAAACGAAACCCTTTCAAGGGGGAAAATGTACAATGTTCTTTTATAATATTTATATACATATAGCTAAGAAGTAATAATAAATTATGTACGTCTTGAAGTTAAGAGTTAACAACAAATAAACCCATGATCACAGAAAACAGAAGGTAACGAGTAATATAAAAAGAAAAACAAAGAGAAGTGCTTTTTTGTACCCTTTTCAACTTTCATCCTTTGGAAATGGTACTAAAGTTTTCCTTACTTTTATTACTTCTTAATCAGAGTTGTCACAGCGCTACGAAGTGTAGTAACCCCAATGCTTACCTGCAACAAAAAAGTTGGCAATTAGGTCACACAGGAAAAGAGTTTTCCGGAAGCCATTAACGGCTTCGTGTTGTTCATATGAAAGGAAGAATAAAACAATTTACTAAAAAACAAACATAAACCCGACTGCGAAAATACTAAAAAGAAAAAAATAAGCCCAGTAGTTAAGAATGTTGTTAAAAGTAATACTGAAGAACTAAACCATAGAAGGATTAACAGTTGGGTTGGGACCCATTATTCAACCTATCAAATCTTGTTTGTTTTTTCCCAAGCAGCCCTGTAAAATTTTAATGGGTCATACAAATAAACATGTCTATCTGTAACTTCAAAATAAATGTGTTTCTCAGCTTGGTCGCGAGTTAGTGTTAAATATGAGTTATTTTTTTTAATACTGTAAGCTTCACCGATATCTTGCGAGCTACAAAGGGGACGGGAACCCGAAACTGTGACTATCCGGAACATGTAAAAACCATTTTATGGTACTCTAAGCTGTCACTTTGCATAAATAAATAAATAAATAATACACAGATAGCCCCACTCTAGGGTTCCCTGTGTCATGGCTGCCATGAACAACACATAAAGCCACCAAAAAACACCTAGCCGAGAACAGAAAATTTTACTCAGCCCTCTTCGAACTGCGGTTCAAAATGGCAACCATTATGCCAGGCGGGTCGTCCAGCAACTAGTATTTTAAAAATTAAAAAAATCCCGCCTGCTATCGAAAAAACTATCATGACCTTTTTGAAATCGTTATGATGAGCTTTTTTATTTGGTACACATATTGCATTATTCGATTTATTTTTATTTTTGATACTTCAAACAATGGCATTTTTCATTTCACTTATCTAAAGCCTCGTATTCATGGTAAACATTTGTTTAGCAACATGGTTGCATAAACATGTTGCCGAGTTGCTGTCAACATGTTGCGGGCAACACTTGTGTTGCGGAGTTGATCACGTCATGTTGCAGAGTTGACGCCCGACGAGCGTAATTTACATCAGTTTATCAACAAATATTGACATGTCTGGACGTGTTTGCAACTGTTTATAAACATGGCGGTAGTGTGGAGCAACGATAAAATTATGCAATTAATAGAATTATTTTAATTTAACCTAATCTAATCTAAACAATTAAGTGAAACTGATGAAGCTGACGAATATTTGTTTTTCTTTTGGCTATTGATGGACCAACCATTTCTAGAAGATGTTCGAAATCACTTTTCTCGTAAAGGAGATGTCTTATTTTGGGCGTGGACTTTGTACATTCTAGCATAAATAGAGAAAAACATACTGATTCACGGAAAAATATTAAAAAAAATATTAAATGAACTGTTCTCTGCAGAGAAATTATTTTCAATAAATTATTTTTACACAAGACAACATTGGTGGTTCCATGGAACTAGTACACTCCGTTATAAGGAACTGTCAAAACAAACATTGATTTGTATGTTGTCTGTGATTAGTTATCTGTACTGTAGAACTTTTGAAGTTTAGCAAGCAAAGCAAGTGTCAATTGTCATTTTTTTCGGTATCGCAATCGGGCGGCATTCGCGTTTCTTTGGAGTGAACAACATAAAACATTAGTGTTATAGTGATCAAGTGCATAATTATATAAACTACCTATGGCTTTGTTTTTTGGACTCCTGGTTCTCGCAACACCTGTTTACCCGGCTATACATACTGCAGGAGCGGGGAGTTATTGCACAATCTTCTGAGAACCTTTCATCATGTGTATGGAGCAGTCAACTGCAGTCGTTCACTCCCCGCACCAGGGTTCAAGTTCATTCAATACCAGAAGGACCCGAGAGAAATAATATCATGGCAAGAATTCACCCTAGAGAGGTATATTTTTGTATCTTTTAAATTAAGTTACACTAAAATTAGATTATTATGTATCTTTATGTATCTATTAAATGATAATATTATGTAACTATTAATAATTATGTATCTTAAAAATTATAATTATAATAATTAAATAATAACAGTGTTAAGTTACAACAGTAAATATAACATGTTATACATAGATTTGTTTTATTTGTTTCAGATTCCTGATGGTGGTATGATGTGCTATGCATGCTGGTGCTAAGTTATTATGGGGAATATATTAGGCAACATGGGTCATTCCAAGCAGAAATATCTAACAACCTGGAAGTTGTTAGTGAACTCATGCCAACCTAACAGGATACCATATTAATATGAGGTCGTATAAAGTATCGCCATCAATCTAGAAAAGTGTATTATACATACATAATGTTGGCGAGACAAGCAGTAAGTTGGGATGGCATGATAAGTGGTTATTACTGCAGTTGTACTACTGGAAAGCGAACAATGGGATCCTGTGTATACGTAATGACCATTGTATGGTATCTGTGTTTGTCTATAAGTGAAATTACTTCTACCTAAATTAGCTTTATGCATACCTAACTGTCCATACAATGTAATAACAATGTAATTTCATTGGCAAACCTTAATAAATAAATAAATAAATCTGGGTTGGGCTCGGTATCAGACAAAATATTGAGGCACCGGCTTTGGTCCTGGATGGCATATTGTTAAGAGAGGATGATGATTGAAATGAAAAATAAAAACAATAATAAATAAAATGCCGTTTTTTTATTTACTTTTGTCATATTTCAAATATTAAAATACAGAAATTGCAACTGTGTAGGGTTATAATTTTTATAAGACAAATCTTCATTTATGCCACACAATTATCCAGTTTCACGTTAGGTTCATACTGTAAGCCTATTTTATAAATGAATGTGTAGCGACCCTACATTTGTACATTGTAGATGAGCAACCCTGTTTTGGTTACCATAGTATTAGAGAATAACATGATTGTCATTCATTGTCAAGCTAAAAAAATAGCAAAATATTGTAATAATGAAAATATTGAAAATATAAGCATGCAAAGAGAAGGAATATAATTTTTTTTTTATTGTAATTATCTGAGATCCCTGAGGCTTTCCATAATATGTAGGTTGAATTTTCAGTAAGATGCCCATTAGCCTTCTGCTGGTGTATCGATGATTTGTGCAAATAATTTTTATTTTATCATGCTTCTATACCATCTGCCCATGCAGCCCTCACCTTCATTTAGTTACACCTTTCTGTTATTTATATAAAAGGTGCCTACTATGTGGTTACACCTTAGACAGAACATTGCTTTTTTTAGTAATATGCGCATTTTAGTAATCTGGTCGCAAGCGTTTCCAAACTGCTTTCAGTTTATTATGTCGTTTTAGACCGATTGCTATGTATGTTAATATCGTTGACGATCGAAGATTACCTATATCGGAGTCCGAGATCTCAACAAAAACCCATGCAAACGTGAATATTGTAACAATAAATCGACAATGTTGACTCTTGGAAATCTGTCGCCACGATTTTGTTCAGATTGATCGAAGCGACGAATTGCACCGTATACTTAGATAAGATAGGTAGCTTTAGAAATTAACACACAATGATTTAATAATAATAGAAGATCCATTATTGGATTATAATGGATCCAATGTGACTAAATCCAAATAGATCGTGGTTATTTGACTTTGCATTTAACATTTGACACTCCTAATATGATATGACATTAGATATAACAACTGTCAATTGTCTGCAATCGACACCCACCATACTGTCTCAGTGTTACAATATATTATCCATATAATTAATTATTGTCGCCAAACCAAGGTGAAATCTAGAATTTGGATAGTAAGGAAAGCTTTGAAATAATATGAGCTACTTCCTACTGAATGTACACTGTCCACGCCAAGGCGCCATACATTTCTGAAACATCTCCTTTACTAAATGATCCATCTGTTATTCTCAGGTCACTCATCAAATTCTCTCTTCGCAGGAGATAGTTTCGCACCCACCATCTTTTTTTCTTCTTTTTATTAGAAATCCTATACATCAGATACAGAAAACAACACTATTTCCTCAGGCAACATTTTAACGCAGACTGGCGTGTGTGGACAATCCATATTGATTTAAACAAAGTTTCCAGCAGTATTCTCGGCGTTCATCAACAACGTTGATCAACTGTTGCTAAACAAATGTTTACCATGAATACGAGGCTTAAGAATACTTGGGTTATCAAGACGAATCTAATGATATCTTAATTTTATTTAAATCCGTTCAGAGGTTTGGAAGATATGAGGTAATAAAGAATATTACACGCATATACATACATCATTCAAGATACGCGTGAAAAATATAACCCTCCAAAGCAGTCGGATTAGAAATGATTGTACTGCAGATTAAACAGTATTGTTTACTAGGTATATTATACTGCTTCTATATGGCGCACTGGCTCTTTATGCCTGGGCAACGAAACAGTTCCCGCTAGCTAGAGGCTTTTATTCGCCACAAGAACCATGTCTTACTCGCAAAAAAAATATATTCGCAAATAATTTCGTTACAATTCGAACACATTTGTTTTACGCTCGACGCTGACATTTTTCACACACGTAACTGTCTGTGAATTTGCTTTGAGCGTTGCGGCTCTTTACCCAAGAGTTTACCCGAGGAATAAGCAACTCATTCCTCACTGTATAGCTAGCCTAGTAACTTGGAATAAGTTCCCTGAGAAAAGAAAATAATAAAATCTCGTTCACCATTCAAAAATAACTTTGAAAGAAAAAATGTGGCTCATTAAATTTATTCACGTTACAATCACTCTTCAATCCAATCTACTTTGCATAATACATACAAAACCGCTCTCTATCGGCACGAAAATAACGATCACGAGTCTATTCAAGGTTGGGCTCCGAGTCTATTCAAGCTGAATAATAATAATGTATTAAAGATTGCGATTATACATGAACGCAATAAAAATTCAGCGGCTGAATTTCACAGTTCCATTTACCTCTTTGGGGTAAACATGGGGTAACGTTTATAAAATTACTTATACTTCTTTTCTTAAACGTTCACATACAATTGTAATAAGCCTTCGTAGAATACAGAAAGAAATCACACGTTCACTCCGAGAACAAACATTCATTTTCATTCCATAAAATTTTCTGGTGTCTCAGTGGTATCTCAGGTAGGCCGCTACCAACTTAGGTACAAAGTTACAGATGTTATACAAACTAATATACAGAATGATAAAATAAAAACGAGCGAATGTTTTCTTTTCCTTATCCTTAGTACCGGAACGTATCAATCATCGAGGCTCGGATATAAACCATATTTGATCCATCAAATGATAAATACCCTAAAGGGCCTAAAGTATATTAAGGTAGAATGGTAAAATTTCAGAAGTGTTATGTAATTTGTGTAAGATATAAAGTGTAACAATAATTCTTGAAGATGGGTTATGTTATTGTGTGTGCAGAGAGCTTAACAATTCTTGAAGAGATGAGCACCAAATGTCTAATTTCCTTTCGTTTCCTTCGTCTTGAACGTCCCAAGATCCAATCAATGAAATCAATCACCTCGTGTCAGAGCAAGGCAAGGTCTTCTTCATAGGGATGATTTCCGGACCTTATGAGATTAAGGATTACAATTTAACCGGATTTCAGACTTAGCGGGCTTTGGCAACTGTCTATGTATTTCGGTTATGCATGGAATGAGAGATATGAGAGATTGAGATGGAATGGGAGATTAGACTATCTTAGTGGTGGTGAAAAAGGAATAGGTAAAATATTATAACACATGATAACAAAGTAGGTACATATAACAAAAATTGTAGGTATAATCTCTTTAAAGGATCTCAGGACTTGGAACAAGTTACATTGTAACAAAATTGTGTAAATAATTTGAGAACGAAAGAAAATTATCTACATGACGGCGCCACCATCAATGTTTCGTAAAAAACGGCGTTTAACGGGCAATTCGAGCAATCGAGTGATGTGTCACTCGATTCATACCACAGATTCCTATATAAAGCAGCGCACGCGCACAACTCGGGTCATTCGTTCATCGACCGTTGCCCAGTGCACACGTTACGTAGTTACCGAGTAGTTTTGTTACCGAGTATCAGACGACTTTGCAAGACAATAAGTTCTAATCGCGTATTTAATTATAACTAGTGTAAAACCTGTGTTAAAATGAGTTTCTGACTAAAGTGATGAAAACGTCCACTGTTGCTATTAATTCCCGAACCACCTAACTAGTCATATTTGCCTACATCAGAAGTGAGAGGACCCATATGGTGAGAAAATTTCGCCCACACATTTCGGAAAGTGAATGAAGAATGACGGTGGTCCGGATGATATTTGGAATGACTTGGTTGCAATGAGAAACGTAACGACAGTAAACGCGAGTAAATGAGAACCGTGGAATTTTACAAAGAAAATATGTGTGTGAGAAAATATGTGTGTGATACTCACCTCACGCGAGATATTTGTCGAGAAGAAATTATGGTGGAAGTGAACGGTGGAACAGAGTGCGTTGCTATTTGAACACAGAACACGAGGACGTGTTCAGTTTGTCAGAGATGGCCGAGGGGGTAATAGCATCCAAGACACCAAAACCCACAAACCAAACAAACCAAAAAAATAATAATTTCATGACGTGTCTTTGAGGGAAAAGTATAGTACTTTCCATTTGGATCGCGAATTCGCATTTCAGGTTTTTCAGATATGATCTACAAACAGTGGACAGCGAGCATGTAAAATAAGGAATACAAAGGATCAGAATAATATCATTAAGGTTTAAGGTTATGAGACAGCGATTTGGTATGGCATATTTTTTCATTATTCTTAACAAGATTGGATAATCCAATAGTGTTTTAGTGTAATATCTTAACTTCCAGTATAAATGGTGCCGTCACCTTGAACTGTCAAAAAACACCTGACAGAATGTTCAAAGTTAAGATTTCATGAATTCGTGTTTAAGTAAAAAAAAACTATTGTGCTTACGTACTCGTGGAACTTACTCGAAGTTCCAGGATTTCCTTAAAATAAGATTAATTAGAAAGAACTGGTTAGAATGGTGGTTTGCGTAAACTATAAATCGTTTCGTCATATTTGTGCTTTATTCAACGAAGTATTATAAAGTCAATGTTCGGTATCTTTCAACGTAATTATGATTAACAAAGTTATTCAAAGTCAGTGCAAGTATATTGTTTTGTGACACCAGAAGCGTTCTGTAAATGATATCAAGAATTTTCAATTTTCAAACGTCTTGATATTCTTTAATTATCGTCTACCCTCAGTTCAGAAAAATAACATTTAGACATTTCGTGTTTCTGTGCTTTGTTTTTTGTGTGTTTCAGATAAACTAAGTGACAATGTCAGTGGTATGGACATGCAGCCTGTGAATATCAAAACGTTGACGAGAAGTTGCATCAATGCGAGATAAAGAAGGCTGGTGCGTCGTCAACTGTCTGCACTTGTTGACAAAGACGGCAGCGTATCGCGGCTCTGTACGGTGGCTTACGAGGAGCATCATCGGTGATTGTATGGTGACATGATATAACAGGTGATCTGTATTGATTCCATTATGGTTAATTTTGATAACTGCTCACTGACAGTAATCGTTCCTTGTTGAGTTTGTGCTGATATTACGTAATGTCACCACTACACTATATCTGTTAATAGTAGCACTTTGTCGGCTGGTTCACGTACCTTGAGCGCTAATAGCAATAGTTAGAGAGTTCATCATCAGAATCATCAGATCCTATCAGAATTGTAACTAATGCCATTGTACACCACGATGAACGCTAAGCAGTAAAAAAAATATGGGAAAGATGTTTAATTGATAAAAAAAAATGGAAAAAAGGAGAAAGAGAAGTACGAGTCATTGCAGGGAATAATCCGGACCTTTGACTCAGCTAAAGGAGCGTATACCCGGTCTAACACAATCAGCTACAGGGACAAAAGTCCGGACTAGCACGATTGGTTACAGGGGGCAATGCCTGGTCTAGCACTAACAGCCAGGCTTGTGCTCGGACTAGCAACTAGCTAAAGGAGCGTATACCCGGTCTAACGCAATCATCTAGACTTTTGTCCGGACTAGCACGATTGGTTACAGGGGGCAATGCCCGGTATAGCACTAACCGCCGGGCTTGTGCTCGGACTAGCGCGATCCGGTCTAGTTTAAACTGCAGGGAAAAAAAATAATCCGGTCCAGTTTAAACTAAAGGGGTCAAATAAACACCAAAACAGGTTAAAAAAAGGAATTAAAAAAAGGAAAAGAAAAGAGAAAAAAAAAATACTGCGTTTTAGCGATCGTGAGTCTCTGAAGGATTGATGTGAACTTTGATGATGATGATGTGAAATTTTATCCATGTGTGTCACAATTTGATATCAAAGAATAACGTGTGATGTATAGCTAAAATATTTGAACTACGTTTTATGTTTTTATGTCTTGTTCCCAGATGCTCAAAGGACGCTCGAGGACGAGCGTATGTCAGAATGGCCGTGACGGCGCCACCATCAATGTTTCGTAAAAAACGGCGTTTAACGGGCAATTCGAGCAATCGAGTGATGTGTCACTCGATTCATACCACAGATTCCTATATAAAGCAGCGCACGCGCACAACTCGGGTCATTCGTTCATCGACCGTTGCCCAGTGCACACGTTACGTAGTTACCGAGTAGTTTTGTTACCGAGTATCAGACGACTTTGCAAGACAATAAGTTCTAATCGCGTATTTAATTATAACTAGTGTAAAACCTGTGTTAAAATGAGTTTCTGACTAAAGTGATGAAAACGTCCACTGTTGCTATTAATTCCCGAACCACCTAACTAGTCATATTTGCCTACATACACTTATGTGACGAGAAATTTACCTACGGATACTTGTAGGTACTGTCATGAAAATGACCATTTTGTAAACCCACTCCTGCTATATTTAACCATTTTACTAGTGAAAAACTGATAATAAAAAATGCGATAAATTGTAATAGTTCAAAATACTAACTAATTTTCATCAAATCAAAATACCAACCGGAATTTAAAAAAAAAACTAAAATGTTAGTAGCTAACAAAACATTCACAAGGATCACCGCAAAAATGTTGTGAAAGCCATTAATCAAAAAATTTTGAAGCTTTGAGTTATTATTTCGGCCCAATTTATCAATTATCCCTTTGAATTTCGCGTCAAAGACTAATTGGAATGGTTAGTTAATAAAACAAAGTAAAAAAGTTTTATAAAAGATAATTAGCGTCACAGCTATTGAAAAATTTTTTTTTTTTATTTGTTTCGCGTAATATAGTATAAGATAGTACTTTAATGGAAGAAATGTGTTAATATCAATTACTTAATTTGTTCGTTATTTTTTGTAAATATGATATTATAAATTATAACCGACTAACTTGGTTTACTATTCTTGTGTTTTCTATGAATTTTGTCAAGGATTATTACACAATATCGTAAATATGCTAATTATATCTGCTGTTTAATCTTAAACTACTCTCTTTTCTGTCCTATTACTATTGTACTTAGTATAATCAACTTTATAATATTATATTCTCACTAAAGCGAAACTAATATAGACATAATATATCGAAACTTCTGCGGAGGGGGCACTGGTGACCTGTATCACAGGTTTTTATTATAAAATACCTACTTCAGGCACCAGGCTCTCACAGCTTAGGTTTGAGATTAGATGTAAATTACACTAAGCCATAATTTTGTTATAACCTTTTGTGAGAGCAAATAAATAAATTATTATTATTATTATTATTAATATAAAAGTTTACTTATTCAATAAATATTTAGAAAAATGTTTAAAAATCATTAATAACCTACAAACTTTCCAGCATTCGTCATCATATGTTTAATTACATTATTTCAATGATGTTTCACTTACAAAGTTTGGAATCCATTTGTTGTCAGAATTAACGTTTAATGTAGTTTTCAAAGTAATTTTATTTTGTACTAGTGGATACCAGGCATGTGCTACTACGCAAAAAAAAGTATGGAAAAAGTAGAAAATCTAAAATAAGCATTGTTTTAGTGGTCTTAAATCATCTTCGCATTATTGCCTTTCAAATTAAAACATATCGGTTGGATTTTTTGTGTTTTATTATATTTTTTGTGTTTTATATATGTATGTATATAGATAGGCAAACATCCCATTTAATCTTAAGATGTTATTGTAGGTAATCTACACGACATCGAATTATTATTATCATCGAATTCAGCGTTTCTATCTCTTGTGATGGACAGCATTTTAATGGGTTTTAAATGTCGTTGTTTGCGTTGAAAGCAAAACGGCTTATGTCGGTCTTTGAACATCGACAAAGGAGAACATCTGTATTATTTTTTAGTAATATTTTACATGTAATATTTATATTTAATGTTTTAGTAATATTTAGTATTTGAATGGGTGAGTTGGTAGAAAATATTTCAGTACTTTTTAAGTTACTTTTTTATTAAAGTGAAACTTTTATTACATCGTCTCAAACTTTTTGGTATGTGTGTCGCATGTCGCGTGACGGTCGGTTCTTAACTTATCGGTTCTCAGTAACGAAAGTACTTAGGATGACCTAGCTTTCAACATATATCTGATTGAGTACGGGTGCTACTACATGATACATTCTGAAGGTCTGATGATGACCAGGTATATACTTATCGGTTCTCAGTAACGGAAGTACTTAGGATGACCTAGCTTTCAACATTTATCTGATCGAGTACGGGTGCTACTACATGATACATTCTGAAGGTCTGATGATGACCAGGTATATACTTATCGGTTCTCAGTAACGGAAGTACTTAGGATGACCTAGCTTTCAACATTTATCTGATTGAGTACGGTTGCTACTACATGATACATTCTGAAGGTCTGATGATGACCAGGTATATACTTATCGGTTCTCAGTAACGGAAGTACTTAGGATGACCTAGCTTTCAACATTTATCTGATTGAATACGGGTGCTACTACATGATACATTCTGAAGGTCTGATGATGACCAGGTATATACTTATCGGTTCTCAGTAACAAAAGTACTTAGGATGACCTAGCTTTCAACATTTATCTGATTGAGTACGGGTGCTACTACGTGATACATTCTGAAGGTCTGATGATGATCAGGTATATACTTATCGGTTCTCAGTAACGGAAGTACTTAGGATGACCTAGCTTTCAACATTTATCTGATTGAGTACGGGTGCTACTACGTGATACATTCTGAAGGTCTGATGATGACCAGGTATATACTTATCGGTTCTCAGTAACGAAAGTACTTAGGATGACCTAGCTTTCAACATTTATCTGATTGAGTACGGGTGCTACTACATGATACATTCTGAAGGTCTGATGATGACCAGGTATATACTTATCGGTTCTCAGTAACGGAAGTACTTAGGATGATCTAGCTTTCAACATTTATCTGATTGAGTACGGGTGCTACTACATGATACATTCTGAAGGTCTGATGATGACCAGGTATATACTTATCGGTTCTCAGTAACGGAAGTACTTAGGATGACCTAGCTTTCAACATTTATCTGATTGAGTACGGGTGCTACTACATGATACATTCTGAAGGTCTGATGATGCCCAGGTATA
>CAWVQL010000318.1:0-35301 GCA_963932265.1 Thymelicus lineola | reverse complement strand
ATATGTCTTATTTAATGGATAGTCAGATCGTTTTAGTAATAAGAGCTCAATACAAGTTCTTCTCTAATAAAAATTTCACAAACTAAATCATCAGTGCATAGTAATTTAAATTTGTTCGTAATCTTTTTTAACTTGAAAATCATAAATCAGAGTTTTAAAACATCAGGCAAATAAAAACTTAACTTGATGTACTTGTTATAAAGTGTTTTTGTTCTTTTAAAATTATTTACTGCTTTCTGAAAATACCAAAAAACTTGAAACTGCATTTGTTATCAGCGGAATCCTGAGTACAGAGGCTTACAACACAGAATCTTTCGTTAATTTATAAAATTCTGATCCCGTAAATATATCGTCTGACATACTATAATTTTCATATAATTTCACTAAAGAAGGCGAACTAGATCTTCTATAATAAATTACAACCATTTTTATTTTTAGATATTTCTTTAATGCAAGATACTTTTTAAAAACTTTTAATATATATTTTTTTGATAGCTAACATTGGCTTGGTATTATACTGTCCATATCATGATTATATCAAAAACAGGCAACTTAACTTTTTACTGTGTATTTGTTTTATATAGTGCAACAGAAAATTATTTTAAGATAAGTATTTACCATTTTTAAAGCCTGGAAGTCTACTATTATCTATCACACGCATGATATGTTACGAATAGTATTGGGGAAAGGTTAGATTGAATAAAACGATTATATCTTATATTTTTCTAATTTGTATTTCAAACATCTAAGGACCCAGTTTTTTTAATGTCTTTAACAATCAATAACAAACAGATCGCCTTTTTTATAAGTTCCTAGATTTAATAACGAATCCACATGAAGTCTGTAGTAACATTAAAGAAAGTGAGCGTTCATTTTGTATAAAACACATACTTCGGTCTCAACCCTATATAAGTCGGCGTGCTTTGAGCGCTTCAGAAAACCATATTTATCTTCATTAAACTTCAAATAAAGTTATTTGAAACGTTAGGACGTTTGAACGTTAGGTCCAAAATAATGTTGGGTATTTTAGATATTTTACAACGATCGAATACCGAAGGTGCGGCTGCAGACAGTTCGTTCTTTCCTTTGGGCACACGGATCACACAACAAGTCTTCGATAAAACATTCTGAACATAATCTCGGCCTTTTACTATGTGAATGTAAGCGCATTGATCGAACCAACGTGCGTGTTCTTCCCATGGGACGTCGCCGCTTTCCCAGTCTTTCAATCCTCCATCGCAGTAGAAATATTTCGTTTTATCCCCCTGCCCGGTGTAAAAGAAACCAGCCTCCGACAATTCCTCGGGCTTTTGACCTGTACAACGAGGCCAATCGCTGAAAGATTGGAGACGAGTGGTCTCAGAGACATATTGCGGATGCATTGGTCTAGCCACCTTCATTGAGATACCTATAGAAGGAGCCTTGATTCCGCATTCATCTCTGCCGTCGCAAGCTGGGGCTACTGACGGTACAATAACCGTGCTGGTTTGTTCTCTGCTATTTTCCATCCAGCGCATAATGTAGACTTTACAAAGGCACATCTCACTCCGTCACTGCATCCAACATAATGAAAGCCATTTCGTATGAATTGTTGTGGTGAAAACGATACCGATCATATCTCCAATGTTTAAGTCAGTTATCAGTCTTATCATCATACTTCGGTCTCAACCCAATATAAGTCACCGTGCTTTGATTGAGCGCTTCAGAATATCATATTTAAATTCATTAAATTTCAAATAAAGTTATTCGAAAGGAGTAATTATTTTAGATCAAAAATAATATTAGGTATCCATACTATCCATATACTTAATATTATAAATGCGAGTGTTTATTTGTTTTCCCTCTTTCACGTCGTAACGGAGCGATGTTAAGATATGATTTTTTGTGTTAAGATATATTATTATTTTTGTGTTATTGTATGATTTTTTTGTGTGAAGATAGTTAGGAAGCTAAAGTAGGCTACTTTTTTACTGCGGCAAAACATCTCATTCCCATGGGTAATATTCATTATGATGCGTATTTGAATAACTCCATATCCATACTTCCATACTAATATTATATATGCGAAAGTGTGTTTGTTTGTTTGTCTCTCTTTCACGTCGTAACGGAGAATGCTATGGTATGAATTTTTTTGTGGAGATAGTTAGGAGGTTAGAGAGCAACGTAGGCTACCTTTTACCGCGGTAAAACATTTCATTTCTATGAGAAGATCTATTATGATGCGTATTGTCGTCCGTGACTTACCGAATAGGACACACTGAAAATCAGCGCTGTAGTCAATACTGCAGCAATTATGCCGCATTAGCTGAGTGTGCTCCTTTTTCTAGGCCACTGGACACACGCGAGCGTAATCTAGTAATAATTTTGTAAGGAGCTACATGTTTTTGTTTCATTTTTAATTTCTTATTCTGTTTTTTTTCTGTTTTTGTATGTGTTCGTGGCCTTGCAAATAAACGCTATTCTATTGTATTCTATTTGAATCACTCTATATCCATACTTCCATACTAATAAAATAAATGCAAAAGTGTATTTGTTTGTTTGTTTGTCCCTCTTTCACGTCGTAATGGAGCGATGTTATGGTATGATTTTTTTTGTGTGTAGATAATTAGTAGGCTAGTGAGTAACGTACATTATTTTTTACCGCAGTAAAACACCACATTCCCTTGGGAAGATCCATTATGATGCGTACTTGAATCACTCCATACTGAAAACAACAATGTGTTGGTCCTTCTTTAACTTCATAGAGGATCTATGGATTGATATAAATTTATAGTTAGAAATTCAATCATCCTTATCCATATTTCCATACTAATATTATAAATGCAAAAGTGTGTTTCTTTGTTCTTTGTCCCTCTTTGACGTCATAACGGAGCGATGTTGTGATATGATTTTTTATGTGGTGTGGTGTGTGGTTTTTGTGTGTTTTTTTGTGTGTTGTTCACGTTGTAGTTAGGAGGCTAGGAAGAAAGTAGGCTACTTTTTACCGCGGTAAAACTATACATACTAATATTATAAATGCGAAAGAGTGTTTGTTTGTTTGTCCCTCGTTCAGGTTCGCGTTGTAACGGAGCAATTTTATGGTATGATTTTTTGTGTGGAGATAGTTAGGAGGCCGAAGAGTAACGTAGGCTACTTTTTGCCGCGGTAGAACACCTCATTCCCATGGGAAGGTCCATTATGATAGGTAATTAAATCACTCTAAACTAAAAACAACAATGTGTTTATTTATTTATTATTATTTATTTTATTTAACACTTTATTGTTTGTACACCATACAATAATAAACATAAGAGTACAAGAAAAAAGAATAAGTTAGTTATAAGTTTGTCCTTCTTTAACTTCGTATAGGATCTATGGATTGATATAAATTTCGGGTTTTTGACCTATGCAACAAGGCCAATCACTGAGATGCTGGTAGAAGGAACTTTGATTCTGCATTCATTTCTGCCGTCGCAAGCTGGGGCTACTGATGGTACAATAACCACGCTGGCTTGTTTTCTGCTATTTTCCATCCAACGTAAACTTTACAAAGGCACATCTTATTCCGTCACCACATCCGACATAATAAAAGCCATTTCGTGTGAATTGTTGTGGTGACAATGATACCGGTCATATCTCGAATGTGTAAGTCAGTTATCAGCCTTATCATCAAACTTCGGTCTCAACCCGATATAAGTCGCCGTGCTTTGAGTGCTTCAGAATATCATACTTACATTCATTAAATTTCAAATAAAGTTATTCGACAGGAGTTAGATGGGGATAGGACGGGATTTTAGTTCAAAGATATTGTTAGGTATTAGGTATTGGTCGTGGGGGTATTGGTGGTTGGTTGTTGGGTATTGTTATTGTTAGGAGGGGATTTTAGTTCAAAGATATTGTTAGGTATTTTTAAAATTTTGTAATGATCGAATACTGAAGGTGCGGCTGCAGGCAGTTCCTTCTTTTCTTTGGGCGCACGGATCACAGCACGAGCCTTCGATAAAACATTCTGAACATAATCTCGATCGAATCTAACTTGATTTTACTACTTTCTACGAAGAATATTGCATAATTTTTAATATAGGTATCATGGTAAATCTATGTATGATATTCTGAAAATATTTCATGCCAAGACTATTTGCAATGATGGAAGATTAAATAATTTATTTGATTCAATTTTATTTGGAATAATAAATACCATGAACAAAAATTATGGCGTTTTTGTAATAAAAACAGTGCCCCTCGTTAGTATGAATCACTGCGTGATAGTTAAGTCGAGTACGAGGAAGCGATAAGCCCATTGTAATTATTGAATGGTCAAGTTAACGACCTAATGAGGGCATTAGATAACGAAGTAGGCTAATACAACGCTGAAGCTATCTTTGTTTCTACGCTAGTTAGCAAAAAATGACTTTATTGTTTGTACACCATACAATAATAAACATAAGAGTACAAGAAAAAAGAATAAGTTAGTTATAAGTTTGTCCTTCTTTAACTTCGTATAGGATCTATGGATTGATATAAATTTCGGGTTTTTGACCTATGCAACAAGGCCAATCACTGAGATGCTGGTAGAAGGAACTTTGATTCTGCATTCATTTCTGCCGTCGCAAGCTGGGGCTACTGATGGTACAATAACCACGCTGGCTTGTTTTCTGCTATTTTCCATCCAACGTAAACTTTACAAAGGCACATCTTATTCCGTCACCACATCCGACATAATAAAAGCCATTTCGTGTGAATTGTTGTGGTGACAATGATACCGGTCATATCTCGAATGTGTAAGTCAGTTATCAGCCTTATCATCAAACTTCGGTCTCAACCCGATATAAGTCGCCGTGCTTTGAGTGCTTCAGAATATCATACTTACATTCATTAAATTTCAAATAAAGTTATTCGACAGGAGTTAGATGGGGATAGGACGGGATTTTAGTTCAAAGATATTGTTAGGTATTAGGTATTGGTCGTGGGGGTATTGGTGGTTGGTTGTTGGGTATTGTTATTGTTAGGAGGGGATTTTAGTTCAAAGATATTGTTAGGTATTTTTAAAATTTTGTAATGATCGAATACTGAAGGTGCGGCTGCAGGCAGTTCCTTCTTTTCTTTGGGCGCACGGATCACAGCACGAGCCTTCGATAAAACATTCTGAACATAATCTCGATCGAATCTAACTTGATTTTACTACTTTCTACGAAGAATATTGCATAATTTTTAATATAGGTATCATGGTAAATCTATGTATGATATTCTGAAAATATTTCATGCCAAGACTATTTGCAATGATGGAAGATTAAATAATTTATTTGATTCAATTTTATTTGGAATAATAAATACCATGAACAAAAATTATGGCGTTTTTGTAATAAAAACAGTGCCCCTCGTTAGTATGAATCACTGCGTGATAGTTAAGTCGAGTACGAGGAAGCGATAAGCCCATTGTAATTATTGAATGGTCAAGTTAACGACCTAATGAGGGCATTAGATAACGAAGTAGGCTAATACAACGCTGAAGCTATCTTTGTTTCTACGCTAGTTAGCAAAAAATGGATCAGTGCAATCGATCGGGCATGGTCGAAAACATACAATTTGACACCAAACTCGACTTTTTTTGTTCTAGGCAGCCATGGTCGTGAACTTAGCAATTTGCCCAATTGGCCGGTTGTAGCTCCTGAGTTAGAACCGGCGAATACCTACTACTTAAGAACTATTAAGCAACTTGCCACCTCACCATCATTCATCGCCATTCATTTATTGCCACACCTAAAATTTATTGCTTAAAAATATTGAACGCTGTACATAAGTGCCTAGCTCTTCCGTTATATTGCGTTTAATATAATTTGATCATCACGATCGATTAGCTGCACTCCTCGCTTTATTAATTGGCAGCCAGAATACCGAGCTTAACTTGATAGAGCAGGCTTGAGTGATGTATATTAATTAGTCACTTAATAAACTGCATTATACGCCTTTGTATATTACACTGACAAAACGTATGTTTTTATTACTCACAAATAATTTTCCAAGCGCAATTCTGTGTATGGTTATTGTTGAATTTGAATTCATTTTCTAGTTAAACTTATTACAAAACATACATCAATTAATTAAGTGTTTTTATTTATGAAAATATATTTAGTTAAGCTAAAAAATTAGTTAACTTCATTTTAACTAATAATAAAATTAAATATTCAAAAAATTACCCGACCTTAAAAACTAATAATGTATAAAGTGAAAACAAATAAATAGTGAAAAACACAAAGATGAGTTAAGTTTGAAATTAAAGCAATAAATAATTGATATTAAATTCCTTTTCCGAATTTGTCCCATAAAATCACATCATCCGAGTAATCTTGTGTGAATTCCATCCGTAACTATCTGAGCGAAGTTCGAAGAGGCGAATCCAATAATTACGAAAGTGTGGCGGCGAGGAAAATTCAATTTGCACTGTGGCTGTGACTTCTGATCCGAGAAGAAATGAAATATTACCAACTCTAGCGAGGCCCTGACCCATGTCAAATCAGCATTCGCAGGTATGCCTCGAATTATTTATGGCCGGCTCACCGCTATGAAATTTTTTATCGTCCCGATAAATCTTTATTAGCTAAGTTTTAGCGAGTGCTCGTTCTATTCGACTACGACAAAGTGCAATTGTAAGTCATTGTCAGGTCTGAATGTCGTTTTTTTTTAAATTTCAGATTTACAAAACGATTAGAAAATCTTTTAAATGGACAACAGATGCCTTATTATTTAATGTCATTCGGCAGTTTATTCGATTATTTAAAGGGGTTTTAATGTACTGTAATAAAAATATTATTATTTGTATATTTTTGAAATAATAAGGATGAAACGTAACTTAACTCTTGAACGTAGTAAAGATATGTAATTTAACTGCTTGCTTATTTATTGACTTAAAATTAATTTGCAGATTTCTTGACAACATAAAATTAAGTTGGAAGTTTTTAAAATTCATCACCTAAATTAATATCTTACCGGTCGTAATCGTATGAAACAAGTTGCCGTAATAACTCGCCAGCGAGGGAGGATGTTTACATTTCTTAGCCTTTTTGCGATTCTTTATTAGGTTTGTACTGGCGTAGAGTAGTGATTTATTGTGTACAGCTAACCAACAAACTGGATACAACCTAGAAATTGTTAACGTAGTAGAAAATGGGAAGCTTGTAAAAAGGGTAAAATAATTATTTAAATAAAGAGATTTATGTGATTTATCACCATAGCATAGCATACCAATTTATCACACATTCAAGAATATAATTAGGTATATTGCATTTTATACATTACACAAATATTCAAAATTAAGCTGCTCTTAATGTGTTCAAGTATAATAAAAATTGTCCTGTCCTCCTCCAGTCATCCGGTAACCGAAAGCTGCCTTACTGTTTAAAAGTTGAATAAAATGCTAATAAATAAAATAACATATTAATAACAAAGCTATATTTATATATTTCGAAGTAGATTTGTTTCTTATGATATTGATGTCATATTATGTGTAAGCAAATTTTTAAGAATGTTTTTAGAAAACTGCTATTTGGCCCGCTTAGAACTAAAATCCGTCATATCACAGTCATGGTCAGCACTTACGCTGCGTCAATACATTTCGACTGTTTGTTGTTTTCGCTTCGCGTTCGCATCTAGATCGTTCACGTAGGACGCAGTCTTACTATTGTCACAATATTCACGTGTGCACAACAAGGCATCATTACCGTAAGGAGTAAAGGTATGGTTGGAAAGAAAGGCGGCTAATGGTGGCTCAAGTAACGCGGCACTATGCTCTACTTGCTACTTGAGGTCAAGTGGCTGAAGTACTGTCTTGAATATAGTACGAGGAGAAAAGTACGTTCAAGGAATAAGTAAATTTTCAGCAATTACTTTAGAAAAGAAACCAGACGGAAATTGAGGATGCAGAGACATGGAACAAGCTTAGAATTTAAGTTTACAGGCAAGGCTAAAAAGTGATAATCTTTTAAAAAAAGAAAACGAGAACTTTTGGGCTACCATCCGAAACAGGTAATATAAAAATTTTAAACTACGGTCATATTTTTTCGTTTTTAAATATTTAATATCAGATTAATCCGTAATTTAGAAAAAGAGATATTCAAAAATTAGTACCTACTTGTGAATTTACGTTACAAAATAAATCGATCTTGTAATCGGAATTGATTTATTACTTAAAAGTATTTACAAGTCTAATTAATTAATCAAATTACAAGGGATGAATGATTAAAAAGTTAGTTATTATGATGGTATTTAATATAATTCTGAATAAATGTATGTATCGATTTTACGTTTAAAATACGATCGGCTCGTCATCGTCTATAAACTGTCTCTTGACCGATGACAGCTCATAAAAAATATATATGTGATTGTCACGTTAACGTTACTCACAGGGGCGATTGATTTTCGTACATAGCCGTCATAGCACAAAGAAAGAAACCAGTTCCTTTGAACTTATTAGTGATTGAACACGCCGGAGTTCTTTCTTATTTTGGCAATCAGCTGGTGACAATGTCAAGAAATCTAACGATTTTTTTCGCCTGTTTTAATCATCTCACAATACTCTTATTATTTTACTCACAGATTGTCAACATTCGCCCAATTTTCACTGATAACATAATAATTTATAAGCTTTCAAACTAGTAAACATTCATCTTGTTCCGATCTTCGAGCCCAAAATTGTTAGAAACCATCTCAATATTAAACTTTATGTTAGTTACCTGAATTTGAGTGAGCTGGACATCTCTAATGCCCCAACTCAGAGTCACTAATGGTTACTTTAATCGCTCTTTAGTAAAAAATCACCATACAAATTCTGTACTAAGCAGCGATTAAAGTAACCGTTAGTAACTCTTGAGTTGGGGCATGAATTCCAAATTCAGATTCATAGGTATTTAGATACTTTGTCCATTTTTTATGCTTGTTGTATTTTATTTCTGCCACCGTTTTGGAAATCGTATGTATTGAAAATTTAGAATATATTCTAATAAACAAGATTAGATATAAGAACTAAAGCTTCCCTTTATAAATAGTAGTTGGCGCTCGCCGATATTACTGATAGACATAAATAATTATTATTATCATGTTTTAGCACGCGAACTTATGAAAACGTGTTACGTAATGTACTATTCGGCAGTAAATTTTGTTTGTGAAATGAGTATTTATCATGCTATTGGTCAAACTACTGTTTATACTGAAAATATGATGTGGTCTGCTTAATATACGATGGTGTAAATGAACTCAATACAAATATTTAAGTAGGATTACTAAATACAATCAATACTTAGACATCCTGAGTTGTATTATAATCAACGCCTTCCTTAATAGGTCCTCTCAAGTACCAACAGTGTTGCTCACTAATAATTTCATACTTCTAAATACAATGTAATTATACAGTTATTGAATCAGCACGCTGATTCTACTTTTTGTGAACTGTAATTCTGTTTATAGTGGTTTATAGTTAAGTACTTAACATTAATTGGCTTATAAACTAAACTGAATATACTCGGTAATTGTTAATGCTAATAATAGCTTAGCAAGTGCTGAATATATTAAACTGATACAATTTTTATTAGTAATTCTAACAAAAACCAGTCCAAATAACACTATTATAGTCAACAATATTATTTGAGTATAAGAGTTCAAAAAGCTTAATCCAAAGTCGTTTCCCAAGGTTTTTATTTCAATTTCTATCTCACAAAAACGAATAAAAAAATATTACAACAAAGGGGATTTGAAAACCTATGTTTTTATGAAAGCATTGGTGCAAAATAGCGAGGTTCACTAGTAGCGAGGGGTGAATAGCGACAAGAGCCCTAGAGGAAGCGCTGCGTAGATGTGCTCTCAAGAGAGCGTCGCAGGGAATGACTTGTTCTATACAAGTGTTATAAGATAACAACTATATTTACTTTTACCATTACACATTTACTTTTACCATTACTACTAGTTAGTTTTCTATAGTATATAGTCTATCTTATTAATAAGTTGCCATTAATAAGATGTACCCAAGATGAATACAACGAAACCAATTAAATAATGGAGTATGGTCAATATTTCATTTGCTCATATTCAATTGGTCATTAATGAGTAAGGAAACAGAAAACGGGGATAATAGTTTGTAAAGTTTATATGGCTGAAGTGCTTAGTAAAAGTGTCACCGTTTTTAAGATTTGGACTTTTCTTCAATGATATTGTATGTATAATAAGAGGTTTTTTAAATTCGGCAACTTTGCCCTACTTTAAGAGCCAAATAAAAAGTTAAACAAAAGTCAAAATCTTGATGAAAACGGTGACACTTTTACTAAGGTCATTTTTGACAACTAGTAGGTCATCCCCCGAGCTATTTCCAGTTTTCCTTTGTCGTACTACTTATGGTACATCCCTGTATAAATTTTATACTTGTGAATTTGAATAATTTGAAACAGTCTTTTATCAAATCAGTCGTAAATATCCGAAAACCCAATCACTATCAGTGTGAATTCGGTAATCTCAATAAGTATATTCTGCATGATTTTTAATGCAAATTTACGTTATAAAGTGTCTTAAAACTTAAAACACTCATAATCACTGTACCGGATAGCTATAGTTAGTATTGAAATCATGCTCGATAACATCAAAAAAATCATTGAATTGTTTGGCCAAGAAGGAAAAAATTGACCTCTATTTATCAAATTGCATATCTACTAGCTTTATATCGAACAAAGTACTTTACTTAGTGCATTGTACCAAGCTTCTGAAAGGTCTTGTGGTTATAGAGCAGGGAGTGATTTGTTTATGAATGCAAGTTTGAGTCTTTATGCAACTGTAACGCGGTGGGGTAAATGAAAAAAACATTCACAAACTGTTATGATAAATAAGATAAAAAGTAGTTTTGCGAATCTTCACTTACGAACGAAAATTAATGCGATGAAGTTAAAATTCCAGGAAGATCCCTGGATATTCTTTAACTCAGTTTGATATGATGTTACTAGATAGCAATTTTATCTATAATTTCCGTTTGCATGCGTTTGTCTCCAATGAATCTACTACATTACACTTATTGCTGCACAATACGCGCATATCGTCCATCATCGACGTCACCAAAATAGACGAGCAATTTCACGTGGTCTGTTTTGGGGTAGGATGAAATACATCTGCTTGGTTGTGGGACAAGGAATATATTGTTCAAATTGCCGCATTCTCAGCGCATGAATATTGCATGAGCGGTCCGTGGGACACGATCGCTTCATCGTGAAGTCACAGGAATAGCGTGTCTGTGTTTATCTAAGACAGAACATCTTTTGTATGCCGCAAAATACTATTTCGTTGTTAATATTCACATTCGTGTGAATGTTGACTATTATCAAGTTGATATAGAGATAGGATTAGTGTATTGGTTTATAATTCCACAGTGAATTATTCAAACAATTTTTTTTTATTTGTTACAAGTATTGCAACGATCATAATTACGAGTAATACTTATGTACCTATAGGAAAAACTATCACTGATGAAGAAATAAATCAGAATGACATAAGAAATTCATAGGTAAAAATCCACCCTGGACCACATCTCCACTTACCATCAGGTGGGATTGTGGTCAAGCATTAACTTATTTTAAGTAAAAAAAAAAAAAAAAAAAAAAAAAACAAGTCATATGCGTGCGTTAAAACTAATGATGACATAAAAAGGTACAATTTTGGAGAACACTTAACCAACGAATGTAACAACTAAGTCTTCTGTGCCAACGAACATGACATGACTGATGACAGAACCAAAAGAGTTTCGTCGTTAATAGATTCTGCCAATAAAGGCTGTAATGTATGTCAACAGGCTGAGTGAACAGCGTATACACCTGCCCTTTTGTTATAATGTAAACTAAACATTCCATTTATATATTTCATTTAAAAAGAGTTAACATTTTTATTGTGTCATTTTCTCAGAAGTCATGTAATTGAGTCATCTTATCAGGTTCGTAAAACATGTCAAATTTTTAATCTATCGTATCCATCAATCGAATATACTAGGACGCATTTTTCGTACCTAGTTTTAAAGATTCATTCATTTCAACCATTGATAATATTTTATAATATATTATGATAAGATATCCATCTTTGCACATTTGATGCATCTACACAGTAAACACGGATTTTAAGTAAAACAACATTACTCAAAATACGAGCTGTATTTTCTAAAAATTCTCCGTTGACATCACGCGCAGGTATCTGAAATTTCATTTTTTCATACTAACCCCATAAATAACCTGACATTCATCTTCTTGACACTTGAATAACCGCCCAACACGAGACCCCATTAGCCTTTAACAAAACAAAGGAGCAAAAGGACTTCACATCTATGCATGCGTAAACATTAACAAAGGTTATTATTACAATTAAAAATCCATTAGGAAGAAATCTTTATTATGTTAATGATTTTAGAGAACATCATATCAACACATTATTAATGCTATCTTTGAGATAGGTATAAAGACTGGGGCGTTTTGCTTAGCATCAGAATCTATACTATAATAAAACTCAAAGGGCAAATTTTCTGTACATTGAATATTTTTTAAAAATTTCGATTAGGGGGCACTTCAATAACGTGTTAGAGCACAAAAACATTTTTTTAGAATTATTGTCTGTCTGTCTGTTTGTCTGTCCGGGCATCACATGAAAACCCCTGAACGGATTTTGATGAAAATTGTTAAAATTGTAACTAATACTCCGGGTCATATTTTAGGATACTTTTAATCCCGGAAAATTAAAAGGTTTCCCTGGGAAACGCGATGAAAGTGTGTATGGAAAATTATACATCAACCGATTTGCTTCAAATTTGCAACAAATGTTCCTTGCTTAAATTGATGAAACACGTGTTTTTTAGTTTTTCAAAATTTTGCAAGACAAAGAAAAAAAATACAAATTAATGTGAATATTGCTTATTTTTCAAATATCTATTTTTTATTTTGTTATTAAGAGCATATTGTTTGCGTATCTATGTCCTCCAATATAATTTCAGCATTTTATAAACACCTTGGAAGTGATAGAAAAACGCAAAATAAGTCTGTATGAGTAAACGATATCCAACAAATAATCGTTTACTATCTTGGCCACTAGATGGCTCTGTATTTGTTGATTCACGCCAACGACTCTGTGATTTCGAAATAACTGCATTTTTCATGTTGTAAATCTTTACTTGCACAAGAAATAAACGTAAAAATGAGCTTTTTAATTTTTGTTTGTCTGTTTGTGTGTCTTCATTAATCTCTGAAGCCACTGAACGGATTTCAACAGGACTTTACTACGATATCGAGTCTTCAACTTAAACTATAGGCAATTTCTTAGGGTTCCATAACAAAGCGAGAAAATAAAATATGAGTTAATTTGTTTTAAACATACAAAAACCTTTTCCTTCCTTATTTTTTACTTTACAATAATTCAAATACACATAAATAAAATTGAAGTGTCTGTCTGTGATTTCTAAATAAATGATTTTTCAAGTTGTAAATCTATACTTACACGATACCAAAACCGAAAAACGAGTTTTTCAAATTAAAGAACAGGGTTTTCCACTTAAAGGATTCCTTGAGGATATGCTATGAAAGTTTGTATGGGAAAATAAAAAAATGAGTCAATTTGTTTTAAACTTACAAAAACCTTTTCTTCACATAATATAATAAGGCATACTATGCATTTCTTAGTTTATTTCTATTTTGCAAGATGGAGCTTGAATATGGCATTGAAATATTTTTTTTACTTAATATCTATTTTTATATTAACTTTGTTTTTAAAACATGAATTGTCTATTTATGGCTTGCAACGTAAATTTAGCATTTTTTATATTTCATCCTGGAAGGGGTTGAAAATCGTAATTCAGTTGTACGAACAGTTGACATTGAACAAATTGAATAATCTATCATCCATCAGCCCTTGGAAGTCCACTGCTGGACATAGGCTTCCACTAACTTGCGCCACTCTGACCGGTCCTGAGCCTTCTGAATCCAGATAATCTATACTATAATAAAACTCAAAGGGCAAATTTGAATTACAGGTACATTGAATATTTTTTTAAAATTTCGATTAGGGGGCGCTTCAATAACGTGTTTTTTAGAATTATATCATAGAGTCTGTCTGTCTGTTTGTCTGTCCGGGCATCACATGAAAACATAAGATTAGCATAAGTAGTTAATGAGTAATAGTCGATAAACTTACTACTTCGGAACCCTACATTGCGCATGGCCTGACATGCACTTGCCATGGTTTTTTGACGTTAAAACTCTGAAAGTTGTTAATTAGTATTATGTTTTTTTTATGGAAATAGCTGGCAAACAAGCTGACGATCCACCTGATGGTAACTGGATATCGTCGCCCATGGACATCAGCAACACCAAAGGCATCACTGATGCGTTGCGGGCCAAGAAAGAAAGAAGAAAAAGAAAGAAAGAACTGGCTCTCAAGCCGCCAGCCGGAACACAAGTCGTTTGGCGGCTAACTTATCTAGACGACCCCATCGAAAAGTAATAATAGTGATAATGGTATTAATGTACAATTAAAATCAATAATACCAATATAATCCCTCGAGGGGCCTTACCACCAGCGGGCTGGATTTAGTCGCCTCTTACGACACTCATCCAGCGTGGGATTGGGGTTAGTATTCTAAGCCGCCCTAATACGGCTAAAATGTAATCTTACATTAAAAACAAAATAACTGTAACACAATTGTTTGGTAATACGGGATGTAAGTCTAAGGGCTAAAACTAGAGGTTATAAATTTGTATGAATCTTCGTCGTCTTAAAACTCAGAAATATAAAAAAAACATAAACATGGACACCCGGATGGAATGAAGTTCCTTTCGATTAAGTATTGTTTTGTTGTACAGCGCCATCTCTGTAAAACTTAATTAATCGCGCTAGCGTGATTCAGAAAGTTGTACAGTACAGCGCCATCTCTGTAAAACTCACTGAATCACTTCAAAAAAAGTGTCGTCATTCGTAAAATTAAAAAGTGTCGTAATTTTCCGTCTAGCCCTCTTTCACAACGCGCGATAAGGAACTTCGTTCCAATTAATATTTATTTATTTATTTATTTATTGTTCATTTATCATAATTACAATGGTATCTTATGCTTAAGACGTTGATCCCACACTAGGATACCCTGTGTTGTGGATGATCAACAACTTCCCATAACTAAGACAACTTATCATAATTAAAACAAATAATAGTAACAGGAAAAGGATGACATTATTCAATGTGCGTTCGTGCGTGAAATTGTGTGTGTGTGTGTGTGTGTGTGTGTGTGCGTGCATGTGCGTGTGTGTGTTTGTATGAGTGTGTGTTTGTTTATTTTAAGTGGGTGAGAGTATACGAGTTTTTGCATGTGTGTGTGTTTTATTGTGATATGTGTTTGTATTTTATTTGAAAGTACTACTTTTTTTTATTTATGATGTAGTGACCTTTATGATATAAAAGAGAGAATATTTTCTGTTTCTTCATAGTTTAAGTTGATAAGCCAGTTTTTTAGTTTATATCTGCAACTGGCCACCTTCAAGGTAATTAATTTTAATGTTTTATTTATTTGTTTGTATATGTAGGGTGCCATAAATATGTAAGCTCATAGCCAAAAACAAAAATTAACTGTGAAATTTTTTTTGGGAAATTCATCTCAAACCATACCGCCATGTTAGCTTTTCCCTACAAACAAAAATTAACTATAAAAGATTTTTTTGATTCATCTGCTAAGGGCTAAAGGATGAAAGTTTGTATGGGTTAGGAGAACATCATTTTCATTTGACTTCAAATTTTTCTTAGATTTTTTTATGATTAGCAATTATTAAATTTAAAAGAAAGGAAAAATGTTTTTTGGTACTTTTTTATCTAAATAGCCGGCAATCGAACAGATGAGTCACCTCAAAGTAAGTGGTCACTTTCGACAATGTACATTAGCAGCGCTAAAGGAATCATTGATTCGTTGCTGCCCAAAAAAGAAAACGAAGGTACGTTTTTGTGTATTCTGTAAAATGACAATGTAAATTTAAAAAAAAACTCTCAGGCCCTGACTTAGATAAACCTCTAAACTCTAAAAAGTTCAACTATTTTGGGACCTTTGATATGGATGGGTCATTAATGGTTCACTATTGAGCATGGCTCTCTTCTCTTGAGGAGGCCTAGAGTATACTCCACCACTTTGCTCCAGTGCGGATTGGTGGAGGGATTAGAGACCAACCCAAGTGTTGGAAGTCATTGCGCCGGGCGAGGGCCTCCAACATGTCATAACGACTGTTATCTTACGACAATAACCAGACCAATAGCTTTACGTGCTCTCCGGAGAGCTCAAGAATTTTTTGCCACTAGCGGTCACCTATCCAACTACCTATCGCGCTCGATTACTATCAGGACCAACACAAGCCGCGGCGTCCGGGCTATGAGCTTCTCCCAATGGATAATTAATGGGTTCTAACATGTCACTTATGCTGTAATTTTGGTGAAGAGTTTGGTATCTTGCTGACTACCAATCACACTAGAATATCAGATCGTAGTTATCATTTTATTGTTTTAGCAATTTTAGAGTGCATGATACAACACTAGAGATTTGTTTACTATTTCACTCATTTACATAATACATTTTACTAACTAAGTGTAGGTGTAAAAGCTTCAACCCAAAATGGGCTAATACAAGGCACGGATCTTCTCTCCTTACAGTCCGGACAAGTTTGTTCTTAATTTACGAAAAACATGTTTTATAATGAAGGCATCTTTATTTTCAGCGTACGAAGTCGCGGGTAACAGCTAGTAAATAATATGATGCTTACATCTTTAAAATAATCTGTGATTGTATGATTGCATGCTTGGCCGTTTAAGACACTATTATGGTAAACTATTTAATGCCTCAAACGATTTTAGGTTACAGTGCTTAAAAGAATAAAAGATTTTCAGCGTATTCCTAGTCGGTAGTGCACTGGAATTAAGCCTTTGGTACTACAGAAATGAATTTGCCCAGTATTTACCATAAAAAGACATGTCCTGTTTTCTCGTTTGCAAGCTTGTTATACAAAAAAAATATAACGAACGAATTTAGTCATCTCTCATGAGATAATTAACAGCTGTTTCTGAAATCTAGACACTATTCAATGTAGTTAGTACGCAGATTCATTAACAAGGTTCAGAATAGTGAAGTGGGATTATAAACTCGACTCCAGACGACTAGTGTTGTAGAATAAAAGCACTGGGATATTTTCACTCATTTATTCTTTTGTGCTTAAATCGCCATTTCACAAAGGTGTCTCATTCAAGAGGAGAAGAAATGGCGAAAGAAACTCCTCTACACATCTTTTAAAATAAGGTATTTTACAATTAATTCTTGCTTAAACTATTTTTGACTTAAACTATTTCTACAATTTAGAATGATTACAAAACACCCGTATTACTCGTTTCCCAGTCTAAGAAAGAATGCCCTCCCTGGGCCGCTCTCCAGACCGACCAACATCAATCCCTTGTTCATTGTTCTTTCTCACAGTAATATTTCACCCGAAACCCGAAACCAGCCAACTAAGGTGTGTTGACTGATGCCGGCGCCATGGAGTTCGGCGAATTACAAAAATAATGGCGTCTTTGTTCCTAGTATTAATCAAATAGTTTATTGTTAATTCTAAACCCTAACAATCGACCATCCTGACAACGTATGCGTCCCCGCATACGACACCAGGTGGTAACCCTAACAATCATACATATTCATACAAGTATTTAACTACTTCAATACTACAACTTGTCAAAACAATTATACGATATTACAGCAAGATTTCAAAATCATTAATTGAGTCTTTTTTTTACATTATGATACTTATTGCTTTATGTCTATATTCCAATACATTGTTTTTATATCGTAACCAAACAAAACAAAACATTATTATGTTCAAAATAGGTAGTCAAGCTAAATAAAGAATTTTGCAAATTGTTTACAATTCAGGTACAGTAAATAATTGAAAACCAATAGACAATTTGACTAGACACTTGACTTCGTTGACTAGGCAATTGTTTTTACTAGACAGTTAACAATCTTTCATAAGGTAGGTACTCAAATATAAATCTTTTATCACCACTGACCGACAGGCGGTGTGGAGCTTCCTAAGCAAACCTTCGCCACTAACCGACACAAACGGTGTGGAGCTTCTATGAAAAGTCTCTTCATCGAATTAGTACTTATATACATTTACTTCTTATGAATATGAAAAGTTATTAAAATATAAAACTTAAATATTTGTGCCTATTGAAATTCTTTTTAACATAAAACATAAAATCAATATCCTTCATCTTTTACTAATGATACTGAGGTATTAACTGTTGCATTATACTCGCCATGAACTAAGAAGCCATATTTATCGTTTGTCTTCGCAGTGACACTAGAGATGAACAAAAAAAAATCGGTTCACGAAAGAACCAATTTTTGCAACAAATCGATTCAAAAATGTAAAACTTTCTAATCGATTCAATAATTAAATTGTAAATTCTAAAAACCGAAACATTTAGATATTCACAAGTAACTGGAATGATACTGCCTCCATTGATCTAATTACTTACTTAGCATACCTAAACGCTCAATAATAATAATTATGTATTTACGAATATAATAGAATATTTTTTTCTAAAATCTCACTGCTAATTCGTCCGCGCCGCATCAAGCGTATAAAATTTGGGTTTCGGTTGAATAATGAATATTTTAACCCTATTCTAATTATTTCAAATACCTGCAATTACAGATTATCGTAATAAACACTTTTGGTCATGTTCATAAAGAAGAGAAGAAATTAATTTGTTTAATTGTTAAACACAAAGAAAGAAATAAAATGAATTCATTTTTATTTTAAGTTTCGATTATAGTAATGTATCGATTATGATTGGTTTTATAAGTGGTTTCAAGCCGACACATCACTTAACGTCAGTGTAAATTTTGGCATCTTCATATAACATTGATTCGACGCCTCATTGTTTTATTCAATTTTGCATAAATTATGATGTGATGGGATTTTTACTAGATGATTTATAAATAACGTCAATGAAAACGAATAGGGATTTTAAACAAATTTTGGCAAAATCTTTTGTTCGTAAGTATCCAACTGTTCATGTCAATTAAATGATTATTCCATTTTGCTCAAAGATGTCCGTACAAGGTTGGTTCATATTAATAAATGGCAGCTATCATTAATGGCTTCTTAGATAATTTTGAGTATAGTTGTTGTATGATATTAGTTTAGCATTCCAGCTGTTATACATTAAAGTCGAACGATCGAGTCGACATTCAATCAGCAAATCACTAACTTTAACAGAGCACACTACTGGCCGATGGTATGCAGTAGGGCTTCGTTGCTGGGCTTTGATGTATCAGCATGGACCATAAGCACCAAGTTCAGTCATCAATACACCAACTCAACGAGTTGATACCACTGGCCACCATAAGACGATCGATTACTTATGGCATACGGCACTGTGTCATCCGCACTAGCATCCGACGTATCAAGAAAAGCACCGATTGATTCGATACAAAACGTGACCGACGACATACTATTGCGAAACTTCGACTAATAATTTCCTTCACTGTCCAACATAAGACGATCGATTACTTATGTCGGAGCAATATCGACACTGTCTGAACTGGCGCATCGATATATCGATTCGATGTGCAATACTTGCTGATGGAAAAGAATGAAACATTAAGATTATACTAATATCATACAAATAAAAACTGAGTGACTACTGTTAAATATACTGAAGTAGGTACTTTTGTATAAATTGTGTTCAATCATGTGTTTTCATCGATCTCATTAATTTCACAATAAATTATTTAAGTTACAATAAATAAAATCGAAACTGTTTAATGAACATAAGAAGCAAACCAGTAACAATAATTTACTTCTAGATCTCATAGAATAATTATTATAGTACTTATGTTAATTTTTCACATAAGTTCTCAAAGAATTAATCGCTATCACAGAAAACATCATGTTCATCAATCATCATCCTATTCTTACTATATGATATAAATGTGAAGGATTGTTCGGACTTTTGTTAATCTTTCATACAGAACTTACAGAACGGATGTACTTATTATCCTGGAAAATGCAGGCAAAGCCGCGTGCACAACGCTAGTGTACTTCTAAAGCAATTACATAACGTCGTACGCATCCATGGTCTCATTCGATCAAAACAAAACTGACTCGTAATCTGAAAATTAATCAGAAATATCTCTATAGTTACATGTTAACAGTGCATAACACACAGGTATACAATGTGGTTACATCATGTTTATCTCAATTGACAAATAAGTATCTAGTTAAGTCGGTACACTTTCAAACTTTTCAAAGCGATTCTCTGAACACGATTTAATTGCTTTAACTATACAAAGTTGTCAACCTTTTGCTTTGCCCATCGCTGGCTTAACTAATCAACATTATTTTAATTTATTTAATATCTCATTATGTTTGTTAATTATAAATCTGCTAGTCCCTCCACACAAAGACGAGGGATCCTCTAAGATTAAAATTCTACTATTGTCCTGCTGTTAAAGTAGGCCTTAATTTAATATAAGCTTAACTCTTACTTGTGACTAACTCTAACTTGTAACTGTTATTTATTGTGTTGTTTAAAATGTTGATTGCACACACCAAAACAGAAATTTATAAAATTTACACTATTAATCGATAATCACAATACAACGGGCAGCCTTGTCGCTTACCTAAATCTATACATTGCTTTTATTTTAAGTAAATGAAACCCTTTGCGACTGACTACTGACTGGACTACCAAGTCCAGAATGTGAAATACTTATTTGAATTATCAAACTATTTCTGGTGTATTTATCAGTTCATAATAATAACGAAATTATTTTATGGTATACTTTTTTGTTGTTCATCGGTTTATATATTTATCTGTGCTTTAATTAATGTTTCCTGATAATTTCTGAAAAGCTTTATCTAATTTATAAAAATCTCGTGTCATGGTATTTGTAGTCGTACTCCTTTGAAACGTCTCGACCGAGTTTTTTTTGTGTATATGTATTTTGTAGATATCAAAATAGGTCGTAAAATATATTTCATACCACTAGGTAATCACGGTAGCTAAGAGTGACTGAAACTTACTTTTATTTCAGTTGGATCACAGTTTAAGAATCTCGTTTAAACATTATTTTCTGGTATAGATGCTGGCTTTCCCGAAACGAATGACGGCGGATTATTAGTCATTTTTAAGTAGAGCAATAACTTAGTACGAAAATATTATTGTATTTGACCTTGAATCAAGCAGTAACATCGAATGGGTAGGTACGTGTCCGAGATTCATTATAATAATTTACAAAGAGTAATTTAACTCCTCTCTCAGAGTTGTCAATTTAGCCCTTTCGGGACTAGATCTAGCCCTTTTTACGATTTTTCAGCCCTTCAAATAAAACAGGATAAATTCACGTTTTCCACGAACCTTTTCATGCAATCGATCGAAAAAACCAATTTAGGTAGTGAAAGATATCGAAATAATGACCATTATCATACTTGTAGAGCGTCTTAAGACCTTTTTTTTTTCACGCTCACCTCTATTAATTAAACAATAGCCCCTATTTCCAATGTATTGGACGAATCTAGCCCTTTTTAAAACTCTGTTTAGCCCGAGAACTTGATACCGAGTTGGCAACTTGGCTCTCTATAAATCATCAAACAGAAAATAAGCAATCGGTACTTGATAGGTATATCATATAAATAGATGACCACTTACTGCAAGTTTGTACGATAGGATAATCGTGCACAATTTTGCCACCACCAGTACCAACGCTATCATGAAAATATTTCCTCATTCAACCATCAAACATCGAACTTTATCAGCTTTATTACAAATTCCTACTATAAAATGAGCAAATGTTGCTGAATTATTTCTTTCTATTTACCTACGAGTATAAGTCAGTTTATTGAGTTATAAAGAATTTAAAATAATTGTTCACCTTCTTTTCTGTTCTAAAATTCGTAGGAAAAACATATATAACTCTTTTTATTATTATTAAATTAACTAACCCACTAAGTACACGAGTCTCTCCGGAAACAACTACTAGAGTTTATATTTTTGTACAGTCGGTACATACGTTCATTAAAATAAGTCTAAGTTATTTATATCCACTTACAAGCTTACATGTCACATAAACAAAATAAATTATTGCCCTATTAAGTTCGATTCGTAAGTTTTGAATTTCGCTCGCAGTCACGCACTCAAACCACTTGACAAATAAATGCAGTGTTTAGAATTCCTGCATGCTCTTTTAGTGTAGTTTATAGTTAAGTTTAATATTTAAAACTAGTTGACCCGATGGACGTTGTCTTCTTTTGTTTTATTCTTCTTCAGTATGTACATAATTAACTATTATGATCATAAATAACATCAAACCTATGACAACAATCCAAAAGCGCCAGTCACCTCATCTTATCACTATTTTATTAAAAGTCAATATATCAAGTCATTATTTGAAAAAAACAGCAGAATAATCGGCGTCGAAATTTCAAAATGGGTCATTTGACCCCTGTCCGTCTTTCTAGTGTTAAATGAGTCATTTTTTTTAGTTTTACGTACGAAAATACAACAAAACGACGAAACCCTAATAGTCGTGCGTCTGTTCGTCTTTTCCTCTGCCGCAGCCAATTTGCTGCGAAACTACTGAGGCTAGAATTTAAAAAGAAATAATAATACTTTACTTAAATATTACAGGTAAACTCATATGAAGTGTATGGTCTTAAAAGAAAAGGTAATTTATCCCTCGATCGTAGATGATCAACGTGCGGAAACAACTCCACTCGAGTTTAACTCAAACTTTTGCGGTTTTCTCGTTAGTTTGTTAGCGTGTATCTAAAATATTCTATGAGTCGAATCTGTCAAACTTAATTAGACTTATTTCATGTTATCCTAAGCAGATATACTCGTAATTTCAGATAATATTTTAGTTCTGGTTGCAATGCTCTTTTTTGTAATAAGCATGACGTCATACTAGACTCAGGCTTGGCTCCAGAAAAAGTACCTTTTTCACGATCAACAGCTCAGTCACTAATCTTTGCTTGCATTAATTTAAAATGGAGAGAATTACATGACCTTGTTAATATTGTCCAGCGTAGATTTTGCAACTCTCAATATTAGTCCAATATTCCGGTCAACTGCGTTCTGCGCTGATTGCTGATGCTCATTGTTCCTTGGCGTGTACGTCAGCTAGTTCTTCACGTTGAACTCAGTCTCTTCTGCATAACGAAATACTGGGACCAGAATTATCTCGCTCTTTAGTGACCTGGTCCCAGATCTGTCGATCTGCTTCGAACATTAGCTGGAACGTTTGCATTAAGAGGCAAACAGAAAAACAAATGGCATTAGTGATCTGATATACCTATGTATGTACATAATTGTGAATGGTATGTTTCAAAATTAACGAACTTTCGAACAGAAATAAACAGGACTACGCAAGGAATGCCCTTAATATCTACTTAGTCATGTAAATATTTTCTAGAAGCCGCTTATGTACCTAAATAAAAAAAAAATATCATCGCTGCTTATATTGCCCAAAACTTAAAAACAAAAACAAGAAACAAGAAGAAAATCTTTCTTTGATTTACAAACTGTAAATATCTCTACTTTAAAAAATAGTCATCTCTTTAAGTGAGGGCTTTTTTTTTCCAACTGACTCAATTGTCTAATAAACAAGCACTAAGTTTTACCTGTGTCGCAGGTGGCATGGACAACACATATAACACATCACAATAGGACCTTGCACTCGAGTAAAAATATTTATGTGTCACATAAATATCTGCCCCGGCCGGGAATCGAACCCGGGATCCATCACTTCGCAGGCAAGGTCGCTAACACAGAACATCTCTGTGGTCGCTACCAACAAGGCTACAGAATTAGATGTTAGTGTACATAAACGCTGTCCAATGATAAATATTCATTAAATAATTTTAATGTTTTGTTTAATAGTCTGTATTGTTTGTATCTGTGTTTGTAACAAAATAACAAAATTACTACAGACATTTTGATTTCATCTACAACTCGTATGACCATCACAATCTATACACAAATCATACACGTTTTAAAAAACATGTTCTTGTTTTTTTATATATATTTAAATATGTTTAAGTGGGCTTTACTTACGTTTTTCTTGGTTCTTGCACTTCTGAGATATAAACTCGACTCCAGACGACTAGTGTTGTAGAATAAAAGCACTGGGATATTTTCACTCATTTATTCTTTTGTGCTTAAATCGGCATTTCACAAAGGTGTCTCATTCAAGAGGAGAAGAAATGGCGAAAGAAACTCCTCTACACATCTTTTAAAATAAGGTATTTTACAATTAATTCTTGCTTAAACTATTTTTGACTTAAACTATTTCTACAATTTAGAAAGATTACAAAACACCCGTATTACTCGTTTCCCAGTCTAAGAAAGAATGCCCTCCCTGGGCCGCTCTCCAGACCGACCAACATCAATCCCTTGTTCATTGTTCTTTCTCACAGTAATATTTCACCCGAAACCCGAAACCAGCCAACTAAGGTGTGTTGACTGATGCCGGCGCCATGGAGTTCGGCGAATTACAAAAATAATGGCGTCTTTGTTCCTAGTATTAATCAAATAGTTTATTGTTAATTCTAAACCCTAACAGGATGTCTGAGACGCAATGCATACAAAATTGAAGTGGTATACTGTAGCATAAGTTGTAAATAACGAGGCAATGACCTTCCGTTACATCACAAGGACAAATCATGATTCCAGTCACGTCCATGGTATATCCGAACTCTGTCGAAGGGACAAGCAAAGGGTGTTGATTAAGATCTTTCCTCATGTCCTCAGCAAGTTTTCTATGCGTTTTGTTATCTTTTATCTACATCTAAAAGTGATAATAACTTACTTTATTGGCTGAATTTTCATACAAATTATTTAGATTTTAATATTTCGCAGAGTTCATATAAATCATAAATTTTGAAAACGAAATTCTTTTTTCAATAAATCGACGGGTGTAAAGTAAAAATGTTATCCGCAATATAGCTGCTTTGTAGAAAACTCTTTTTACTTTGCACCTGTCGAAATATAGACACTTCATTTAAGGTGCTAGTTATTGAAGATATATTAAAAAATATATTCTTGAAACTTGAATATGTATGTATTTTGCCAGAGACCTCGGCGATGAAAGTGCAGAAAAATCAAGCAGAGAATAAGCAAGGACCTAAATAATACATACTACAAAGTCAAAACATATCTTTCAAAGAGATTTTCTCTTCGCATTATTTCAAATTTTGTTCGCAACAATAAATTTCAAATAATAAAGCTTATTTTTGCAAGTAAAAACCGAATCGTATCAGTTACAAGGAATCTTGTAAGACCCGTCGTATTTTATACAGGGTACTTTGATGACGGCAATGATTTTTACATTCGCCCACAATTCAGTTCTCATGGAGCTTATCACGCGCGGTTTTTGCAGGCTTCCTGTTTAATGGCGCAGAAAGTGTGATAAATTGTGGTCTAATGTTCTTTTTCTCTTACGTATTGTCGTTAAAACGCTGGTGTTTTATTGTAGATGTCGTTAGATTGCACACCTATGCCTCATAGGGCTTAGGGATTCCGACATTTTCTTTTGTGGGGCAAAATAAGGTGAAGAATCGAGTAGGCTTGTAAATATATCTTAAAAAAGCGATATAATACTGGTTTGACGTTTTTCTCACAATTTTGTCTAAAAATAGATCTTTATAAAAATTATATTTCATGCAAATAACAAACATGTAAGTAATAAGAATGAAATTTTTTATATGAATGTTGGAAATTCTCAATTTTTGGTTATGATAAGAGGTAAATATTTAAATAATCAACTCACTTTTACAATTGCAATATTTCTATCAATTTTTTGTAGGTTTTTGATAGGATAAAATTCACGTGAATCAGATCTGGCTGCCAGTCATTATACCGTGCTTTGTAATTGAAGCCTTGAAAACTAATGCAAGCATTTGATAGCAGTATTAAATAAAATAAAAATACTGGATAGCCTGTCATAGAATAGCGCAAAAACTATGTATTTCACGTAAAGTATTATAGATAAAGTTACAAAGTAATTCGATCCTCGGTTAAAGTACTTATATACCTCCTTTGTTCTATCACAATGTTACAAAACCGTTTATGTTATCCTTTGATACACCTGAATTTACATAAAAGCTTTGAAAATTACCTGCAATGTATTTAGCTTTCATAATTTATGTTCGAGATTTACATGAGGTACATTACTAACGTCTTTATTTACTCATGTCCTAACATGAACGGGTCCTAACCCGTTTCCTAATGAAGGTAATAGGTAAAGGTGCTTCCTATATTACACACAGTAGTTTCTTCGCTAAAAATATGTGAATGTAGTTTCATCCCCATCCTTACTTTCACATAAATGTGCATATGGGTAGCGTATTCGTCCGTGTTTATAGTCAATCAAACTTTCACAGACAATTTAAAGCGTGCAATCCTATGACGGCGGCATCCACAGTTCCATTATGCGAAATTTTGCGGTGTACAGGTTCGAAATAACTGGCCCTTTATATTTCGAAGGTCCGATTTTTCTGCCTACTTTCCATAAACATCAATATTCAAATACGCGGCCTCTAAAACTCATACGGTCCAGGTTTTTATGACGAGGTTATTTTTCATCGCCTGAATATTAAAGTGGAAATCCCGCGCGGTTCGTAGCGCCAATTGAGCCATATTTTTACAGGCCGACCTTTGAATATTCTATTGAGGTTGAAAGGTTTCTAGCTGAAATCGTTTGAGCAATCGCAGTATTACTTTGACCACCACAGACACGTGTAATTGAACTGCTTTAGCGAACCGCTTTATCAAAATGCGTTTCGCAATTCATACCTACATAGCTACAAGCTAAATTGTATCAATACAAGCTAAGTTACACATTAAAGCTACACAGATTGAGGTATTATTTAACACAACAAATGTTTGTACTGATGTCCTTGAAAGGCAATAATTCGAAGATGGCTTGAGACCACTAAAACAGAACATTAGGCACATTCGGCCCATTCATGAAATCGTTTTCCGACTTTTCCCATACAAAATTTTGTAGCTTAGTAATACATGCCGAATATCCACTAGATTTGAATATTTGTGTTCAGTGAACTTTAAATAATAAATTGCCAAGATAAAACATCACAATAAATAGATAAAACATCACAATAAAAGATCAAAACAGAAAAAATAACTTCATCCTGGCTTACTTTGTTGAGTAATTATCATTAAAATAAGTAAACGGCGCGTCTGTTTTGTCTCAGACTACACGAACATGGCACAATTGATGTAATTTTATATAAAAAAATATTCTTGAAATCATTGAGCAATAATTTTTTGCCGAAAGAAAGATAAATTAATATTGCTTTACTTTCTTTGTACATGACGTATTTTATATTGTAATTTTGTGAGCTTTTCAAAACTTATTTTTTCAGTCGACATGTATTATAAAGCAATTATTATTCAAATTTTTTAAAAAGTATTGAGAAAAGAAAAAAGGAAAACATAAAGTGCCTCTGATTAGAGGTTGCTGGATGGTACAACGATTAAACCCAATCGTCGTTTTATCCGTAGTCTTAAGAGCTTACTTCCTGGTTAACTACCAACGTCCCTCTAAATTCAACTTAATGTTATAAAAATATTTTTTTAGAAACATAACATTTTTGACCTGTTTTATTTTCTCTGGGCTGGTGCTTAAAATACAAATTATCCAAGCATATTACAATTTTTTATGCGACCATTCCCATTTTGTACATTATTCATGACAAACAATTGAGTTTATAAAGCCTGTTCCTACTTTGAAGATATGGCAACTGAAACCTCTAATATTTCATACTGAAAAATCTCTCTCGATTTATTCAAGCAAAACGCTATAGATAAAAATTGACCATTTCAGAACTCTCTCGCAAACGAGTTGTTATTTTTCACGGTTGGACTGATGACTCGTGTTGCGTATCAAAATATTTATGTAGTGAAGTTGAGAGACTACGAGGCAATTTTTTCCTTCCGTTTTATTATTAAAATAGTTACCCATCCTTGCTTTTCTTTGGAAAATAGTAATGTAAACTAACAGCAAACGGCTTATCAGTTTTCCAAGTGGAGACTCGATTAACCGGACTAATTATTGTTGTCGTTAAGCATTTGGATAATCGAAAATCTGGATAATCGAAAGAAGAAGAGCGTTTTTTTGATACACATCATATCATAATGAATAATGTTAAGTAATTATTAAAAATAACAAAAATAAATTAAACTTTATTATTATTACAATACTAAAGTGTATTGTTAAAAACAACAAAAATAAATTATACTTAAAAATTATTGTTTAAAGTGATGACCTCCTTTGTCAGTAAGCCAAGAAACAATTTGTCGTAAGGTAGTTTTTCTTTTCATTGCTGCTACATTACGAATTCGTTTCAGCTGTAGTAAACTCATAGGATCACACTCTGTTTGTTTTTCGAAACGTTTGAGTGCTGTTTCGGCCTGAAATGCTTCCGCATGAGATGGTCCTGCATTATTTTGTACAAACAGCAAAAGTTATTAGTACGCACCAAACACTAAAAAACAAAATATGTGCGAAAAGTGTATTATCACTCGTACATGGAAACAAAACTTGTTTCTGCACTCACATACTTGCAAACTTAAAAACGTTCTGCATGCAGTTTTCTATAAAATCAAGATCTAATCTGCTGTATGACTATGCGATTGAATATAACAGCAAACGCTGTTACGCCAAGAAGGTCTGTGGCCGATTGGTAATAATGGTAATAATATACCTATGAAATTGGAGATTTTGTAACCAGCATTTTCAGATTTAATTATCTGTAGATTGGCGCGCAATTCGAAATTCAAATAAATATTTGAAAGATGTGTTATTTTTTTCTTTTTAGACAGTGTTTTCATTTTGTGACAGATAGATAAACTGAAAATTCGTACAATTTTCGAATATGAGTTCCTACGTGGAAATACTTGGAAATGATTATGTTGCATTATAAAAATTTTGTTTCAACCTATGAATGGCCCACTACTGGGCACGGGTCTCTCTGTAGTTTATTTAAATTTTGGTTATTTAAATAGTTTTTTTTCTTATTTTTCCCAGAACAGATATAAGCTAGCCTATCCCCCCGTACCCGCTTGACGTTGAGTTTCGGGACACACTGTACAACTCTAACGAAGCCACGAACACCACGTAATTTAATTTACTTGTTTGAACATTTTCTTCGCGATGAGCAAAAGTTGTAAATGTAATCACACGAACAACTCCCTATTGATTGTCGAACTCCGCAACAAAGTATTAATACAGAAAGTTTACCTCTAAGGAACTTCCTCCATTACGTCATTTGATCGATACATTATTATCCATTACTTTCAGCAGCTATATATTATTTTTATGCTAAAGTAACAATTATGTTAATTCTAATACTAATATTTTAATCAAAATGTTATTGTTATTAGTTTGTAGTATTATATTTTGAGTTATGCAAGACAGTATAAACTAATTTTATAACTTGATTTATAGTAGTTATGCTAAAAGAAGCCAGCATAATTTCAAATGAAGTACGTCAGATGAATATTCATATCTAAATATGTATTATTACTGAATCATAATAATACAACTGCCTAATTTTAAAAGACTGCAGTTAAAACCTATAGTTGTCGACGTATTAATCTAGGTATACTAATATTATAAACAGGAAAGATTTGATTGTTTGTTTTCATTGAATAGGCTCCGAAACTACCAAACCGATTTGAAAAATTCTTTCACTGTTGGGAAGCTACACTATCCCCGGATGACATAGGCTATATTATAATTTTTTTTACTATTTTTCCCGGAGCGAAGTGAGGGGCGATTTGCTAGTTTAATAATAATACATAGGATTTTCTTGAAAAGATTGAAGTCATTAATTTCAGCATATAAACATAACATACCATAAAAATGATTTATTGCATTGGTAGTAGATATAAACCAATTTAATTTGTTAATGTTGGGTACAATGCACTCATTAAATTTACCAGTAGGTATTATCAAGTAATTCGTATGGCCGCCGACAGTTTTTGATAAATGTCCACCTATAGATAAGGCAAAAAAATAATCTAAATTTTAGAGCCTACTATCTAGATTGGAATCGGAGTCTTGTTCACTACAATCTAAATACAAGACGAAAGAGTAATGGGAATGTGTCACACAACATTGTTGCGGTTTTTGGACATTCACGAATTGTTGCCATCAATCTCAGTCGGACGGCGACCAAATATCTGTGTACGTTTATTATTTGTTACTCTCACTTTGTTTTTAGCAACACGAAAGCCGCAAGCGTATGGATAATAGCTAATAGCCGTCTTGAAGAAATATGTTTTCTTGCGATTCGCGTACATCTCTCGTTTGTTTCTGGCTTAACAAAATTTCGTTATTCTTCTTCTTAACAAAATTTAGTTATTTCTTTCCTTGCCACGATAAATAGAAGCAGTTTTTAGACGAACTACGTGCTCCTTTGTGCCATGCGTTTTAAGCATGCAAATATATGTAGGTAATAAGTTATACCACTATATTGCTGGAATTCTTTGTTTATAAAATTTCTTCTACCAGATACAGCGTATCCTGCAACTTTAACAAAAGAAACAAAATGGCGACGGTTCAGTTATGCTTGTAGCTTGCATAGTAAAATCATTCATTCGTTGACTCATTTACCTCCTAAAGCAGTTGATACCAATATATTTGGTTGATATTCATAGCCTTAAGTACAAAGGTAGAACCGTTGCACTTAAAGCCGTACTGTTGCTAGAAGCAATAGCAAATGAAAGACTAACGTCCCACGCCTAATATCCCGTTCTGCTAATATTATTCTAAGGAAATACGTGTTTATGACAACCGCTTGCGGATTTTGCAGCCCACGTCGTTTTCATTTTGAATAACCATTTAGCGTAGGCCTAGCGTAGGCGTGGGCGATAAGATAATAATTTTAGATGCTCGGATTGGTCAGTAATGTAGATTGTAGAAGTATTCTACGAAAACTTACGTTTGTCAACTTAGTCAAGGTTTAGTGGAGTAGCATGAAGATAATTTCTCTTTTTGTGATAGGTGCACTGTACTGAAATTTGCTACAGATATCTTGAGAATGATGGAGGTTCTGTGTTATTGGTTAATAAATCTATATTAATGGGTTTTACCCACTGACATGTACAAGTCTGTAGTTTGTAACTATGTCAAGCTAACTAATTGCTATCGTAATTAAAATTCCAATTTCATGAAGTAATTAATTTACATTATCCGTTTAAACATATTCAAGTCTACAGTTAGGTATATTCTGTTTTTAAGTCTGTATATAAGTGTCATTTTCTAAGAAATCATTTTTTTAGATAACAAACTGCACATTTTTACAGTCCAGTAAACACGTTGATTAAATAAGAACTTCTATTTGGGTAGCCTGGAATATGACAGCTATTTGCCCGCGAGCAAAAATCGGACCCTATCTTGATGCGATGGAAATATGTTTTCTAGTACTCCCGTGGTATCTCATATTACGATCTTTGCAATGAAGCCAGACTTCTGAGTTAGCAATTTGTTCGTCTGATAATATTAGAAATATTTACGCTGGGGGCCGCATTGTTGCGCTGATATGTTAGTTCGATATTGGAAATACTTTGTGATACCAAATCAGGAATGTCAGTATTTTGTGATACGGACAATTGCTTATAGTACTGAAGTAAGGTATTGAAAAAAAGAGTATTTGTGACAATATATTTATCTGTATTTTGACTTCATAAGTAATTGTTCAATGAGAAAATAAATAGAAATCAGATGATAATTACACCATAATAGTATACTAATTTGTATAGTCATAAGCGTCTTGAACTGATTGGCTACTGGTCAAAAGCTATGTGACATGAAATTAATTAATTAATATGATATCTCATCAAAAACGTAAATGTGAAATAAGAGCCATGTTCAAAAAAAATGAGATCCAATTGAAATGAGTGCCAAGATCTGTGTAGAAAAGCTTAAAATTTTAGTCAGAAGAACATGTAATTCAAGCTCTACATTTGACTTGGTTAGTTTTCACGTACCTCGTAGGGGCTATATTATATTTGTTTTGTATTTGTAATCTTCGTTACGTCTGTTAGATTGATGTAATACCCGTTCTTGTGACTACAATTTTAGGCTTTTCTACACAGAACTTGGCTCCCATTTAGAACTGAGTTTTTTTAACATGGCTCTCATTTCAAATTTATGTTTTTGATGAGATATCATTATTTTTTGTCTAGAAATTATTAGTGTTTATGGATAATGAACAAACATACACATGTTACTTATTTGTAAAATTACTCTATACAGTGGAACCGCTAATTCACAAGTTCCACTAATTATCAATAATTTTAAGTTTTTAGATTTTTTCCTTTACATGCGCCTAATAGTCTACCTTGGTGCCCAATATAAAGTATCTAGGTCATCTGGAAGTAGGTTATGTTTTTGACCCTATGTCATTTTCATATATATCAATTATGCAGCAGTTAGCCTTCTAAGATTTAAATTAAACCTAGCCAGTTCTAAGTTTAATACATCGTAGTGGTTCGTAACAGCTTAATTGGATAACTGTTCGCCAGTTCCTAATACGAACATTAATGTAATCTTCGCAAGCATGTCTGGCTATTAGTTCTACTACAGCGAAATCCTAAATAATTGGTAGAATCCAATTTAGGATGATTTAGGAGTTGGCTTCAACCCATTAATCGCCCACTACTGGGCACGAGTCTCTCCTCTTGAGGAGGCCTAGAGCATACTCCACCATGCTGCTCGTGTGGATTAGTGGAGGGGTTAGTGGCCGACCCGAATGTCGGAAGTTTTCAAACCGCAAGGCCTTGACATGCCTTAACAACTGTTGTCTTATGATAACAACGGGAACCGACGGTTTTTCATGACCTCCGAAGCACGGAAATGCTCAAAAATTTTTTGTCACTAGCGGTTACCTATCCAACTACCGATCGCGTCCGCTGTTGTTTGCTTTGTCGATCATTTAGGATCGACGCAAGACGCCGGGCCACGAACGCTTCGATTTAGGAGTTCAAGTAAGGTTGTTTTGAGTAGTAACTGAAGTTAGTATGTACAATTGTACATACCGGACAGACTGGTGTTAGTCTAGATTCTACGTTTACGTGGTGTTGTTCACAAAACATGAAAACATTTACTACTAGCGTGCATACAATGTGTTTGTTTATGGAAATAGCCAGAAAATGAGCTGACGATCCACCTAATGGTAAGTGGCTATCGTCGCCCTTGAACATCAGCAAAAACAAAGACATTACTGATGCGTTACCAGCCAAGAAAGAAAAAAAAAGAAGGAACTGGCTCTCAAGCCCCCAGCTGGAACATGACGAGTCGTTTGGCGGCTGACTCATGCTCAAGGGTTGTATTTTTATTGAACAATTTTTAGTTAATCTCATCATACATAATATATGTATATCAATTCTTTGTATATTTGATTACTCTGATTTACGAATCCTAAATAATTACAGGCTGTATTTCGAGCCACTATTGAGTTACTCTACAGTACTCGAGTCAACAAGATGACCAGACAGTTGGACAGCGATTAATTGGGTTTCGCAAATTAGCGTAACTATGCAAGTGATTTATGCCAAATTACACAATGGTTATATCATTATGGATGCAACTAAATGTCAATACACTTGTAATTAGTTTATCTTGCCTACTACTAATCGAAGTACCTACCAATGTGAAAGTAACAGCTAGTCACATTACTTATAATAATATTCGAAATGAAATTAATTCGGTGTAAAGTTCTTCGAAAAACCTTTCACATAAAATGTACTTAAAGCGAAATGTAATTTTAAATACGATAACTGACCTGATAATATTATTATTCGCACGAATCAACTACTTTGACGACCTGTGTGGCGTAATGGTTACCATGCCGGATCGCCGCGCCAAGGGTCCTGGGTTCGATTCCCAGCGAGGCGGAAATTTGAATGATGAGTTTGAATTTCGGTTCTTGGTCTGGGTGTGAATGTCCTTGTCTTGTGTGTTGTCCATGGCACCCACGACACAGGGAATCCTAGTGTGGGGCTATGAGTGTGAAGCGGTATTATTATTATTATTACTTATTCATATCTACTAAATATTCGCACTAATAAGGTTCTTACAAAATGCCTACCTATACAATTTATTATTATTTGTATTTTCGGGCCTGGGACAACTATCCCGGGGGCCACTCCGACCAGACTTGATCTATTGTAGCCTACCTATACAATGTCATATTTTTGTTTGTCGTCTTTTGTGGATTGTACAGTGTATACATACTTCTCATAGACTTGCCTCCACAGTCACTCAGTTTAAGTATAAGACAGATTCAGAAAAACCATCTGGGCAATATTAATTATTAATTCTCTCTTGGGTCCTGTAATTTAGTATCTACTATTCTAAATGTCTTCATTGTATTTCATATCGTATAAATTTCTCATTTGGCAAAGCGCCCTAAGGCGCGGGCCACACAGAAAAGACGCAAGACACGGACCCGTCGCAGTCGCGGCGCCCGTTTAATCTACTTTCATACAAAATGTATGCAGCCGTCGCGACGTAAAACATACAGAAAAAACGGGACGCCGACACGACGCTTTCTCGTCGGCGCCCTATTGGAAAACATACAGAAAGGACAGGACGCGGGCCTGCGTAGGCGCCAGCGGGGGAGCGGAAAGGACGCGGAGAGCAGGTCTCTTAAAACGTAGTGATTAAGTACTCTGTGACCGGGAAAAGCCCAGTGTGCGCCGGCCGTCACGCCCGTTCCTTGTCTTTTCTATATGTTTTAACGGCGCCCTGTCTGCGACGGGTCCGAGCCCCGTCTTCGTCTTACGTCTTTTCTGTGTGGCCCGCGCCTAAGAGTGCCATTTTGGGAAAATCGTTAAAGACATTCGCAATATTGGCGAACGGCTAATCCGGTGAAATTATTTTGGTTCTTTCTTTGTGAAGTCAAATTGTTATTTATTATCGACGATACTGGCAAGTAAATAGTATGGGATTTTTCGGTAATTCCAAAAAAAAAAAACTTTTAAGTATAAAAACAAATAAACATATACACATAAGCCTTTGGAGGTCCACTGCTGGACATATAACATTTAGTCACCATTTAGTAGCTACAAGTTTTTTCGGATTAACCTCCGAAGCCCTTGTATTGGTATTTTTTTTTGTTTTTTAAGTTAGCTTAAGTTTTATCTCGATATATCCAACGAGGATAAGATTATTACAACTATCATCTCATATGCATGCATGTGTCCGGGATC